>JAQZBX010003703.1:25033-64105 GCA_029593785.1 Cabassous unicinctus
GAAAAAAAAAAAAAAAAAAGAAGAAGAAGAAGAATTTGAAATTTATTCCAAGTGGTTTGGGAAGCCGTGAAAAGGTTTTAAGCAGGGAAGTGGCATGACCCAGTTTATCCTTTAAAAAAAAAAAAGTGTCCAGTGGCCACTGGACACTTTCGGGGCAGGGAAGGGAAAAGCAGTTGTAATACAGGGGCTTTTTCAGGACTTGGGAATTGTCCTGAGTGACGTTACAATGACAGATATAGGCCATTTTACATCAGCATATAACATGCAGAACTGTGTGGGAGAGAGTGTGGTCTACAATGTGAACTGTGGTCCATGCTTAGTGGCAAAGCCCCAGGATGTGTTTATCCATTGCAGGTGATGTGCCACACTAATGAAAGATGTTTATGTGGGAGGTTGTGGGAGGTGTGGGAGGTGGGGAACATGGAAATCCCTGTAATTTTTGTGTAACATTTATGTAATCTAAGCATCTTTTAAAAAATATATATGTAAAAAAAGCAGTTTATTTTTTTTGTCAGTATAACATTTTGAAATATTATTATTTTTACATTAGAAACATTACAGGATTACAGATGGTGGAAAAGTACAATGTTCACATATACTCTGCTATTGTTGATACCTTGTATTTGTGTGGTACTTTTTTTTAATTTTATTTTAAAAGATGCTTAGTTTACACAAATGCCACACAAAAATTACAGGGATTCCCATGTTCCCCACCTCCCACGTAGTTTATCCTTTCTAAGTTCAGCCTGGCTGATGAGTGCAGGATGATTGGGGGTGGAACAGGAGACTTGCACAAGTTGTGGGAGGGATGATAGTGGCCTGGCTTAGATGACAGTAGTGAAAATGGAGAGAAGTGGGTAGCTCTGCAGGGCTTGCTGGTGAATACAGACATGAGCAGGGAGGAGGAGGGGGGAATTAATAATAGCTTCTAGATCTTTGGCTTGATCACCTCGGTGGAGTGCGGTGCCATTTAATGACATGGGGAAGGGTGGGGAGGACAAGGATGAGGAGTAAAGAAATCGAGAGTTCTGTTTTAGGCATGCCAAGGTGAGGGTGTTTGCAGAGTTGGCACTGCCCAGGTTGATGCTCCAGGGAATCGTCGAGGGAAGTGGCTTACAGAGAACCAACCTGTGTGTTCTGCACAAGGCATCTCATTTAAATTCTTCCAAGAGGATGCAAATGTCATCCTTCATTTCTAGATGAGAAAGGCCCGTACATGAGGGCCCTCTAACAATCCCTAGGTCAACGCGCAGTGTGCCAAGGGACCTTGGACAGAAGGTGATGGCCAACTAAAATGTTTTACTTGGGGATCTAGAATTTTACATTTGTGCCTATTGAGAAGAACCATCACAGCAGCACGTTCATTCACTAACGGGAAATTACAAATGCTTATGAAGTTCAGGCTAAATTGTAAATTTCATAAATTTCTAACCAAAATTAGAGGGGGAGGTGAAAAGAGCACACACCGATTGCATGCTTCTTAGCAAGGAGCCCTCTCTTCACTCAAGTTGTAAAGAGCATCCTGCTGTGAAAACCAATGAAGATCTAAAGGCCAGCGTCTGAAAGAAATTAGACTGGAACCAAAAGAACTCAGGCAAAGGGCAAGGCACTTTTTAGTAAAGAAATATAGATCCCCCAAAACTGTTCTGGATTTTAAACTACTCCTCAAGTTGCCATTTCATGGAGATGAGTAAGAATGAGAGGACCTAGAAAAAGCATGGACAAATGCCTATCAAAGCATACTGAGTGAAAGCATGTCCCCTTCACCCCACCCACATTCCAAACCCCTACAATTACAACACTGCGTTGAAAAGAACATCAGTCTGAACCAATGCTCTGCCCAAAATGGGTCCCTATTAAATAGTTTGGGAAAGACTGAACACTGGATTATCCTAGAGCCATAGGCACATGAGCTAATTAAAAGATCATTTGATAAAGAAACCTGTTGAGGGTTTCTCAAAATTGTTTGACTAAGTGACCCTTTTATTGAACAGCACCTATTAATATCTCAGGGAAAATCATTCCATGCTACACATTTTTTGGAAACACTGGTACGCTGGCTTATGTTCCTTTAGCATTTATTTTGTCGCTCAGTCTTTATAAAATTCTTATCCGGAATGAATGGTTGTGATGGTAGCACAACATTGTGAACATAATTAACAGTACTGATATGTATGTCTGAATGTGGTTAAAAGGGAAAATGTTACTTTGTATATATAGTAAAAATAAAAACTTCTCCCAGAAACTCATCAAGGACCTTTCATTGGTCTTTCATTGGAGCCCCTGGTGTGCAGCCTGCCTGTGGAACCTGGACTTGTGCATCCCCACAGTTGCGTGAGAGACTCATAAAATCTCATATTATTGACAGATAAAAAAAAAATAAATAAATAAATAAAAAAATAAAAGAAAATCCATGAAACTGCACTACACAGTGAATCCTAAGTTAAACCATGGTCTTTAGTTAATGGTACAGTTAAAAAAAATGTGCTTTCATCAATTGTAACAAATGCACCACACCAATGCAAGGTGTTAATCATAGGGTAGTATATGGGAACCCTGTATTTTATGCATGACTGTTCTGTAAACACACAACGACTTTAATAAAAAAATTCTTATCAATTAGACTGAGAAATGTAAGGTAATTTGCTTCACTTATTGAACAAATCCTCGAGCTTCCAAGATTTAGGTCTGAAAAGAAAGTCCCTGAGTGAAGAGAGGCAACTAGAACAAGTGATATGAATCTGTCCCCTTGATTTTCACTTGCTGCCGAAGACTTGCTCAGGTCATACATTGCACCCACTGTCATGACAGCACCAGGCATACATGATCCCCCTCCCTTTAGCCTCCTGGCAGAGCCTGCAAGCCTGTCACAACCGCCCCCCACCCCCCCAGTTCCTCTTAGCACAGCTGGAAAGGCCATGATTTTCTCTTTGATTATATGAAATCCTGCAGGAAAACAAAATACAGGTAGAGAAAGGAAGAAGCATAAAATGAGTCGATCTGAACAAAGTACAGATTTCTCCTTCACCCATTCCCAGCTCATTCCCAGACTCAAAGGCCCTGCCCACTCCTCACACCCAAAGAGCTGATTCAACCTCAAAGTTACCTTGCCGGCTGCCTCACTTCTTCACTGCCTGTAACTCAGGTGCTTCTGTGTTCGGATGGCTGTTTTCTTTGGGGACAGTGACTGTGCTGTCCTGGACTTTGGGGCAAGGCTATGGTACTGAGGGTCGGCATGGCCTCCGCAAAGGGCGTGAACAGTCTCGGTGTCAGCCACCAGGAAGAGGCGGCTCCCCACACAGTTTGCTGGGACTGATGGCACACCTTCTCAGGTAGGAGAGGGGATTCCCATGCCCCTCTGGGCCTCGTTCTTTTATGCCTACACCTTAAGGGGACTAGCTTGCTGTCAAAGATGGGCATGGCTCCAAGGTGTCACGGTGGGTGTTAAAACGGGGCTTCACTGCAAAAGACTCTGATGACGCAAAATGAACCATAACTTGGCAATCACATTGACTTATTACGGTAACTCTCCCTATTTCTTTCCCTTTTATTATCCCCAGGCCCTTGCTAAAGTCCTGGTAAAATGTCCAGCCTTGCCTCAGCTGTGCTACTGGATATTAACGGACAGTTGTAAATCCATACTTGGGCCAAGGGTTACAAGGAAGATGCATGTCACCCCCTGGGGCCAATAAGGTAGAGGCTGCACTTATTGGCAGGAGACCATCTCTGGACTAGAGTTGAGGCTGTGGGGTTTCAGCACCCCTCCGCAAGTAGAGGTTCTTCCTCCGCCGCCAAGTCTGAGGCCCCAAGTTTTACTTTATTGAGCAAGGTGATAATTCCTTTACTGAGTAAAACTTGGCACCCACCTCACAGGGCCCTTTCTCCCAGTTATCCAACTGCCTTCTCAGCTGCTTGCTGCTTCAGGCAAGAGTTATACTCTCCATTTAGTAGATGAGGAAAGTGAGGTTCAGAGAGACTAAAGATCTTTCCCAAGGTCACAGACATTGTTCAAAGTAGAATGGGTACCTACAGTGAGTAAGGGCAGTACAATATGGCGAAGTCTCAAGGTCACAGACATTGTACTAGAAAGTAGAATGACTCCCTACAGTGAGTAAGGGCAATACAATATGGTGAAGTGTCAAACAGGCACCAAAAAATGAATTGAAAAGGAATGAAGCAATCCACAGTGAACGGATGAACAAGAGTCAGTCGGCAGTGAAAAATCAATGAGGCAAAATGCTCAGCCTGTAAAAATCAATGAGGCAACCGACAAATGACCTATATTCCCACCTGAATTAACACCTGATCACATTACAGCCATCTCGATATTTGAACTCCCCATCCCACCTGCCAGTATATTGACCAAGGTCCCATTTTCAACCTCCACCCACTCACCTACCTCACCCAATCTGAACAATATCTTTAAACAGCCCTGAGTGTTAGCTGATGGAGTCAGCTCACAGAGGCTACAAAAGGAAGCCTCTGGAACAAGGAGATAAGGTGACCTTCTGAGAATTAATTTAGTAGCAATCAAGACATCTTCATGGAGACACCAGATATCTGCAGGCGCCAACTTATAGGGCAAGGTGTCCCCTTAATTGCAGCTGAGAGAGGAGGGAACCGAAGCCCTAGCAGGGTGACAAGGGTGCCTCCTCAGGACAAGAATGTACCTCAAGAACACTGTCATCTAAATAGCCTGAATAAAGAGGGTGTTAACTGGGGTGGTCTGCGTGGAGTACAGAGATAAAAACAGCACAAACAGGTTGGTTTTTGTTTGTTTGTTCATTTGTTTGTTTGTTTTTACAATATGCTTTTATTTTATTGATGCATTTTCCATTGAAGTTTCTTTAATTTCCACCATTATGTCAAACACAGAAAGAATTGAGAAAAAAATAATAAATTTAATTGTACCATGAGTTCTCATTAACTGTTGGACAAATGCCAAGGCCTCACTCTAAAAACAGAAATAAAGAGGATAGTTTTCTAAGCAATCATCTTGGTTTCTAAGAATCAGATGCTTTAACAGAGACCATAAAAGATCTCAGCTTCAACTTGCCAATCATTATCGCTATAGTTTTTCTTTCTTTTTTTTAAATTGTGAAAACATATATACAACGTAAATATTCCCATCCCCACCTTCCCAAGCATACCATTCAGTGGAATTAATCACATCCATAGTGCTGCAGTACCCTCACCACTATTCATTACTAGAACTTTCACTTCACCCCAAACAGAAACCCTACATTCACTTGCAATTAACTCTCCATTGCCCCTGCCCTATAACCTGTATTATCTCTGTGAATTTGCATATTCTTTGATATTCTGTGATTGTCATCTGGCTTAAATTTAACATTCTAAATCTATAACAATCTTGTTTGCTTTGATGGCAACTTAACATCAATAACATACACAAACTATATTCCTATACCCCTACCTTTCTGTAGTTCTTGTCACAAATTACACATTTATACATTATGAGCCCCAAACCATTGATTTATCATTACATTTTATACATTTGCTTTTTAGATCCTGTAGGAGGTAAAAATTGGAGTTGCAAATAAAAAAATACAATAGTACTGGTACTTATATTTATCCACGTCATTATCTTTACTGGAGATCTTTATTTCTTCATGTGGCTTGTCAATTGTCTAGTATCATTTCCTTACAACTTGCAGAACTCCCTTTAGCATTTCTTAGAGCTGGCTTAGTGGTGATGAAGTCCTTCAGCTTTTGTTATCTGGGAATGCCTTAATCTGTCCCTCATTTTTGAAAGACAGTTTTGCAGGATATAGAATTATTGGTTGGCAATTTTTTGCTTTTAGTTCTTTAAATATGTCTTCCCCCTGCCTTCTTGTCTCCATGGTTTCCGATGAGAAATCAGTACTTAAACATATGGAGGCTTCCTTATATATAGGACACATTGCTTCTCTCTTGTGGCTTTCAGAATTCTCTTTATTTATGGCGTTCAACAGTTTTATTATAACAGTGCAGTGTGGGTCTATTTGGCTTAATCCTGTTTGGAGTTCATTGAGCGTCTTGGATGTGCATATTCATGTCTTTCATACATTTGGGAAATTTTCAGCCACTATTTCTTTGAATATTCTCTCTGCCCCTTTCTTCTCTTTTTGGGAATCCCACAAAGCATATTGGTATACTTGATGGTGTCCCAGAGATTCCTCAGGCTCTGATCACTTCTTTTCATTCTTTCTTCCTTCTGCTCCTCAGGTTAGATGATTTCAATTGTTTTATTTTAAAATTCACTAATTCTTTCTTCTGCCAGCTCCAATCTGTCATTGAACCCCTCTAGGGAAATTTTAATTTCTTACTGTGGTCTTCAGCTCTGTTTGGTTCCTTTTCATAATTACTGTCTCTCTATTGATATTCTCTCTGTGTTCATCTATCATTTTCCTGATTTCCTTTAGTTCTTTGTCTATGTTTTCCTTCAGCTCTTGAGGATCATTTTTTTAGTCTTTGGAATGTCCCAGGTATTAGCCTCCTCTGATGGTTTCCAATGCTTCCATTTTCTCCTTTGCCTGGGCCATGGCTTCCTGTTTCTTTGTACATTTTGTAATCTTTTGTTGAAAACTGGACATTTTGATATTTTAAAGTGTTATCACTAGAATTTAGACTCTGAAGCACCTCTTCTTTAAGCTTGTACCCAGCTGGTGTTATGACAGAGCTTCCCTTGAATGCAAGAAGCTAACCACAAAAAAATAAATAAAAGGAAAAAAAGAAAACATCTTTCCCAGGCTTTGCAAATTGACCAGTGCAAGTGCTCTCCTTCAGAGCTTATCCATACAATGAGTTTAGAGAATACAGACATATATCATTTTATTGCACTTTGCCTTATTGTGCTTTGCAGATATTGCGTTTTTTAGAAATTGAAGTGTCAACACTGTGTTGAGCATGTCTATCAGCACCATTTTCCAACAGCATATGCTCACTTCATGTCTCTATGTCACGTTTTGGTAATTCTTGTAAAATTTCAAACTTTTTCATTATTATTTTATCTGTTATGGTGATGTGTGATCAGGGATCTTTGGTGTCACTATTGTAATTGTTTTGGGGTGCCATGAGCCATGCTCATATAAGACGTGAACTTAATCAACAAATGTTATGTGTCTGCTGACTATTCCACTGACAGGCCGTACCTTGTCTCTCTTCCTCTTCTCAGGCCTCCCTATTCTCTGAGACACAGCAATATTGAAATTAGCCCAATGGCCTCTAAGTGTCACATGAAAGGAAAACTCACACATCTCTCACTTTAGATAAAAATCTAGAAATGATTAAGCTTAGTGAGGAAGTTATGTCAAAAGCTGAGATAGGCCACAAGTGAGGCCTCTTGTGCAAAACAGTTAGCCAGGTTGTGAAGGCAAAGGAAAAGTTCTTGAAGGAAACTAAAAGTGCTACTCCAGTAAACACATGAATGATAAGAAAGTGAAACAAGCTTATTGCTGATATGGAGAAAGTTTTAGAGGTCTGCATAGGTCAAACCAGCCACAACATTCCCTTAAGCCAAAGCCTAATCCAGGGCAAGGCCCTAACTCTCTTCAGTTCTATGAAGGCTGAGAGAATTGAAGAAGCTACAGAAGAAAAGTTTGAAGCTAGCAGCGGTTGGTCCATAAAGTTTAAGGAAAGAAGCCATCTCCCTAACATAAAAGGGCAAGGTGAAGCAGTAAGTGCTGATGTAGAAACTGCAGCAAGTTACCCAGAAGATCTAGCTAAGATAATTGATAAAGGTGGCTACACTAGTCAACAGATTTTCAAGATGAAACAGCTTATATTGGAAGATGCCATGCAAGACTTTCATAGCTAGAGAATTTGAAGTCAATGCCTGGCTTCAAAGCTTCGAAGGCCAGGCTGACTCTCTTGTTAGGGGCTAATGTAGCTGGTGAATTTAAGTTAAGCCAATGCTCATTTACCATCCCAAAATTTCTAGAACCCTTAAGAATTGTGATAAATCTACTCTGCCTGTGCTCTACACATGGAACAAAAAAGCCTGGATGACAGCACATCTGTTTACAACATGGTTTACTTAATGTTTTAAGCCCACTGTTGAGATCTACTTTTCTGAAAAGAAAAAAAAAAAAAAAAAGATTCCTTTCAAAATATGACTGCTTATTGTCAATGAACCTGGTTGCCCAAGAGCTCTGGTGGAGAAGTACAATGAGATGAATGTTGTTTCCATGCCTGCTAAACAATATCCATTCTGCAGCCCATGGATCAAGGGGACATTTCAACTTTCAAGTCTTGCTATTTAAGAAATACCTTTCATAAGGTTATAGTTGCCCAAGATAGTGATTCCTCTGATGGGTCTGGGCAAAGCAAATTGCAAATCTTCTGGAAAAGATTCACCATTCTCGATGCCATTAAGAATATTCATGATTCATGGGAGGATGTCAAAATATCAACTTTAACAGGAGTTTGGAACCAATTGTTGATTCCAACCTTCATGGATGGCATTGAGGGGTTCAAGACATCAGTGGTGGAAATAACTGCAGATGTGGTGGAAATACTAAGAGAGCTAGAGTTAGAAATGTAGCCTGAAGATCTGATTAAATTGCTGCAATCTCAGGATAAAACTTTAATGGACAAGGATTTACCTCTTATGGATGAGCGAAGAAAGTGGTTTCTTGAGTTGGAATCTGCTCCTGGTGAAGATGATGTGAACATTCTTGAAATGACAACAAAGGATTTAGAATATTATATAAACTTTAGTTGATAAAGCAGTATCTGGGTTTGAGAGGACTGACTCCAATTTTGAAGTCCTAATATGGGTAAAATGCTATCGAAGAGCCTCACATGCTACAGAGAAATATTCCATGAAAGAAAGAATCAGTCAATGTGGCAAACTTCATTGTTGTCTTATTTTAAGAAATTGCCACAGCCACCCCAACCTTCAGTAACTACCATCCTGATCAAGTCAGCAGCCATCGACATCAAGGCAAGACCCTCCACCAGCAAAAAATGTATGACTCGCTGAAATCTCAGATGATGGCTAGCATTTTTTAGCAATAAAGTATTTTAATTAAGGTATATACATTGTTTTTTAGACATAATGCTATTGCACACTTAATAGACTTCAGTATAGTGTAAACATAACTTTTATATGCACTGGGAAACCAAAAAATTCAAGTGACTCTCTTTATTGCAATATTTGCTTTACTGTGGTGGTCTGAACCAAGCCTACAATATTTCTGAGGTATGCCTGTAGCTCCAGGTGAAAGCATAGGGGCCTCCATGATCTTTTCTGCCCATGCATCTTATCTTGGGCATACACATTTGGCCATAGGACTACCCCCATTTACACAGATATAAATGCCCCCTCTTCCCTAGGAAACAGATTCCTCCTGGAGCTGGGCACTACACTGTTTGTCCTATAGCCAGCAATCCCTTGCTCCAGGCAGCCACTGGACTGCTCTCTGGTAGCTTTTCAAAGGAGAGCTCTGTGAGCTGGCTTCTACACGCAAGGCAACTTCTGGGACAGCAAGTCCCTCAGGCCACTACAGGACAGACTGGGCCACACATACATGCTCCCAATATGTGCACGAGGGTTACTCTACTCCCTCTGAACTGGGACCAGGGACCTGCCCTGGGAGCATGGGCCAGCTCAGCACCATGCCTGAGGGGAGGGAGGAGGGGCAGCCAGGGTACCAGGAGATGCCACCGCTTTCCTTTAAGTGGACTTTTTCTTGATTCAGTGCTTGCCCTGTTACTGCAGTCTTTTAACTGTTTTCTAGATCTTTGAGGAAGATCTTTCTGCCAGTTTTTGCAGGTCGTTCAAAACTTCTGGGGTGAGTAGAGCCCTGAAGCTTTTCACTCTGCCATCTTGATTGGGGCGGAACAACAGGTCAGGTTTTCATCTTGCACTAAAGAGTATAACAGACCTGTGGTGTCTTCAGACATGAATACTTGGCTCACTAGAAAGGGGTTACTCTATGGAGGGACCACAGCTGGTCAACAGGCTTCTTCACAGCCTGGATGAAACTGTTCTTTAAAACACCTACCTCCCGGTTCTGATTCCACACGTGTCCAGGTTGCAGCCAGCATGCCAACACTTCTTTCTTGCTGGTATATTACTCAGTTTTACTCAGGAGTTCACCCTCCATTCTGGGCCACACCTTGGAAGGGGCCAATCATTACTGGACTGAGCTTCCCCCAGCTGGTGATTCATTTAGGAACAGCCTGTGGCCCAAACTGGTGCAGTTGCGTCTGAGGGGAAGCCTGCTGGGGCATCAGGGAGATACTCCCATCCCTGTTCAGGAGAGGTGCACATGAGGGAGCAAACCTCTTCCTTACTTGTCTACCCACACACATCACCTGGACTGTAGCAGACTTCTCGTGACCACGAGAGGAGACATCGCTGATGTGCACATGATGGCTGAGCAGAGAGATGGAAAGTACCTGGGTCATGATGGTGATGTTGAGCCACTGAATTACCCAATCTGGGAGCTATCCAACCTTGGTCTTCTCGTTATGTGAGATGCTCATCCACTTGTGGCTTACACCATTACTGGGTTCTGTTTCCAGCAGCTAAAAGCATCTTACTCATTCACCCAGTAAACCTTGGGGTGACAGATGTGCTCTCCAGATGGCTTGACACCATGAGGGCCAGGAAGGATGCCAAGAAGAGCACAAACATTATTTCATTAACAAGATAAGAGCAATGAATTAATTAGCATTTTACCTTAAATATCAATATCCTTGGGAATTAAAGTGAGTTAGTCCAGACAGTCTGTATCTCTCTCTGGATACCCTGGCAAAACCAAATATTGGTCCATGGTAACTCCCTACCCAGGAGACCCAAACCTTTCAGCCATTGGCCTCCTTCCATTGCATGTCTATGTCATCTTGTTTAATTTTACAGATGAGGAAACTGAGTCACAGAGAGAGCAAGAAATCTGTTCAAGGCCACAAAGCTAGAATGTAGTGGAGCAGTGGTTCTCACCTGAGAACTTGCTAGAAATACAACTTCTAAGGAATTCGTGTTTAAACAAGGCCTCCTGGTGATTCTGAATCACACTAAAATTTGAAGAACTACTGTAGTAGAATGAAGATAGGGTTCAGGTGAGAGCCTGATGTGTGATGATATGTTCAGCAGAATCACTTGGGGAGCCCACCATGCATTTCTGATTTCTAACAAGCTCCCAGCATCAAGCTCCCAGGTGACACAGATGCTGCTGGCCTGAGGTCCTCACTTTGGGAACCTCTGATAGACAGAATCTCAACTTCCTTACCACCATCTCATTTTTATCACTTGCTTAGGCTTTATATCCCCATTTTTACAGATTCAGAAATTCAAAGTCAGAGGTGATACATCCGAGAACCACAAAAGGAATTAGTGGCTGGGCTGGGGCTAGGACCTAAACCCAATGAGCCTCAGCATAGTACATCTTCATTCTGGTGATCCAGAGGCTTCCATACGCCAGCTCTGCACACTCCTGCCACCTCCCTCAAAGTCAATTAATGTCTGAAGACATAAAAGAGGTCTCTTCCCATTCCAATAAACTGGCAGTAGGAAGATCTAAAAAAAATAACTGGCATTAGAGCCAAAGATCCAGTGAGGAGAAAGAAAAAGGACAAAACATTAATGATCAGAGGCTAGTTTGGAAGGCAGAATAGTAGGTGCAAAAGTGTAGATGGAGTTGGAAGAAACTGGAACATGGACCACTTTTTCTTCATTCCTGTGAAATCATTTGTCTCTTCCCAAAGGGAAAGAAAATGTTCTCTGCTGCATTGTCCAAAGTAATATGACTTCCGACCGCTCTCAGTGAACACTGCATTCTCACACACATGTTCTGTTACAGTCACCTCTTAATGTTCTATACACCTCTAGATTCTCCTTTCCCCAAATTATTTTTGTCTGTTCTGATCATGACTCTCTCCTACTCAAAATCCTCAGTGGCTCCCTAGTGCCTTCACAATGAAGGACAAACTTAGCCTCATATTCAAAGACCTCCATTGTCTATCTTTCATCATTTCCACTCAAATAGAACTAGTATCCATTGCCCATATGCATTTTCCTCTTTCATGCCTTTACCAACTTGTTCCCTTTGCCTGGCATTTTTCTTCTCCTTCTCCCTTCCCTAGCTCTACATTTACAAATTGGGCCAGTGCAAATTACATGTTCCCTCTCTGCCTCAGTTTTCTCAACCATAAAGTATGTATGATTGCTGGACCTGCCTTACAGATTGTGGTCAGAAATAAATGAGGCTATCCATGAAATCGAGGTAAAGATGTGCTTTTTATTTATAGTTGAGTGCACAGTTCTTAGCATAGTGTGGTGCCCTATCAGAGTTGGGAGAACAAATGATCAGTATTGTGTGACCTTCAGTTCCCCCTGGCACATCCCTTACAGTGCTCTGAGGTCCTGTGAATGGAGCCAAATCCTCGGGCAGGACATGAATTCAGGAATTAAATGGGTACAAGGCTGCCAACATGAAAAGATTTAAACTGTCCTGTGAATTGGTCACTGAGCTTTGGAGAAGCATCTTCAGACACCCCTGTTCAAAGGGTTCCCCTGAATCCACAGGGGCTGGCCTCAGCCCAGTTTTCCATCCTAAGGCATCTTCCGAAAAATTCAAAGATTCCTTTCCACATCAGGAGTCCCTTGTGCTTAGTTAAAACAAAAAAACCTTGGCTCCACAAGAAAACCCATTTTCTCTCATTTGATACTCCGGGGCTCTGTTCTCCTTTTTCTCCTCTAGCCTGTGAAGCTGCAGCTGCCCTGCCCACCTCGGGGAGTTCTGGCTCAGTGGGGTCTGCAGGCTTCTCCTTGAATGAGGCCGTATCATCCCCTCATCTGGAGACCCGAGAACTCCAGCTTGGGCCCAAGGCCCACAGATCCAGAACCTTCAGCGGTGTTTTAAAGGATGGAATAAGGATTTGGGGATTCGGGTTTGTTGTTTTTTTTTTTAACTCACCGGACAATAGAGGCAATGAGATTAAAAGACATTCCTTCGAGTGGGGAAAGGTTGAGAAAAGGAGGCTGGGAAATAAAATGGCTGCTTTATAAGGACTCCCAGGGCTGACACTACTTAGAAGAAAAGGCCAGAAAGGAGGAAACCACAGCTTGATGTGTGAGGAAGGGAAGAGGAGACTGAAATTGAAAACTGGTCAGCATAAACGAAGAGAAGATAAAATCTCTCTCCTCTCTGCTTCCCGGCTCCTCCCTGGCCCTGATGCAGGGCTCCCCAGCTAACCTGCCACGGGGCTGCCTTCCCTATTCTTTGTGCCATTAGACTCCCTCTTAGTGCATTACAGGAGAGTCTACATACTGCTGCCCAGTGTGGAGGCGGGGAGCCTGGCTACAGCGAGGGACATGTCCAGGGAGCCTTACACACGAGTGTGTACAGATGTCGCAGTGGGGGGAGGGGTGCAGAGCTAGCGCAGGGGAAGGAGTCAGGCTCCAGGGCAGGGACAGCCAACAGGTGCAGCAGCTGGGACAGACATGGGATTGATAGGCTGGCGCCAAAGCCTTTGATTTTAGCGGTCTCCAAAATAAAGTGCACACACCTGGGGGGAGGGAGAAACTATATATTTCTATACGTACTATATATTTAAACTTCCATTTATATTTTTTTTTCCTCAAAAAAAAAAAAAAATGAAAGAGAAGAGCTCTGTGTAATATTCAATGTACAGACCGCTGGCAGGGTTGGTATGTCAACAGGCACAGAAGGTCTCCTGAGGGCAGAGCAGGCCTCTCGGGGTGCTGAGGGGCTGACAAGGAACCTCCACTCGGCTCATCAGCATTTGGAAAAATATTGCAGTTTAACTGTGCCAACTTAAGGAGATTTATGATACATCACATTATTTCATTTTAGCAATCCAGTGTTGTTCTTTTAATGGAAAAGTGTCTTTAAGAGATTCTTACAAAGGAGCCATGGATAGAAAAATAATACAAATAATGCAAGTACTAGTAATCAATAAGAAAATGAAGAGGTGCTACTTCTACTCCTAGTAACATCTCTTCATCATCACATTACAAGTCACAAGACCATCTAATCAGATCAGAAATCACTTCTCTTGTCAAAAAAAAATCCAAATTATTAGGAAGATGATCTTTATATCTGTATTTACATTCACCACCCTTATCAAAGAACTTCCCCATAAATGCTTATTCGCTTTGAGATATGGCCTAATGGATGGGGGTGCATGCCCCAGACAGCGCAACCACACTCCATCTCCCCACTTTGCCAAGGGCTGCTTCAGTGGGAGCGTAGGGAGTAGAGTCACATTCTCATGAACCTCAAGATCCATCTCTTGGAAAAGGCCTTTTGTGGCTGAGGCCATCCAACTGACTCATTTCTCCTCCTTCCTTCTTCTTCACATAAGCTGCAGTTTGGGCCCGGAGGGAAAAGAAGGCGTTTCCTTGGTATTGGAGGATAAGGTTACTTTCACCTCCAAGAAGCCAAAAGTACTCTAAGAAGAATTCATCTCATTTACCTGATGGCAGCCACCCTGTACCTCGCACCACACTGTCCCACCAATTCACCAGGGAGACAAAGGAAAGTGTGACACAGAGAGAATTAGAACCAGATTCCTTTGTTCCCAGGCTCAGGCTTTATTCCTTGGTTGAGAGTCTCCCCATGGCCCCCACAGCCAAGCTATTTTCTCTATGATTGAAAATCTGGGCATCTTCACCCTTTTCAATAAGAGCTAATTGCTGGCACCAGGTTGCACACATGATGCCCATCCTCTCAGTTAATCCTTGCAACAGCCTCTTGGGTGGTTGTTGTTTGCTATTATTATTATTACCATATTACAGAGGAGGAAACTGGGGTTCATAGAGAGTAGATCATTTTAAGTGGTGGCGCCCAGACTCAAACCTATTTTCCCAGGTTGGTGCTCCCACCTCTCAACTACTTCCCACAGCAGTCAGAAGCACAGAACTTGTAAACTTTTTGCACGTGTCTCTGTGACAGGTCAAGTTGGTCAAGTTATTCTCTGAGCCTCAGGTTCCTCATGAGTCATAACAGCACATGGTGCACGGGGTTTGTGTGAGGATGGGAGGAGTTAAGTGTAAATGCTTCCAACAGTGCAGGGCATAGAATAACTGCTATATTAGTGTTAGCAATTGTTATCATCAGTGTAGCAGTATGGTATTATTTATGAATTCCAAAAATAGATATTGGATTATGTTTGTAAACTGGTCTGTACCTAGGCTGATTAAATTATGATTAGGGCTTTGATTGGGTCATGCCAGTAGGATGTTGAGTCCCCGCCCCATTGGTGGGTGGGGACTCACAGAGAAAACTACACAGCAGAAAAAACAGAGTTTTGAGCTGGAGCCTGGGAAGTAAGCACACAGAGCAGAGCGGCTGAGCCCAGAGAGAATCGAGCCCTGGGGAGAGAAACAGTGCAGTTTGCCTGATAGTCTACGGATGGCCTTGTGGAGAGAGCAGGGCAGGTGAGCTTGGAAAGAAACAAGCCCCGGGAAGAAAGGAACCCAGGAAGCCTGAACCCTTGCAGACATCGACAGCCATCTTGCTCCAACATGTGACAACAGACTTTGGTGAGGGAAGTAACTTATGCTTTATGGCCTGGTAACCATAAGCTTCTACCCCAAATAGATACCCTTTATAAAAGGCAACAGATTTCTGGTATTTTGCATCAGCACCCTTTGGCTGATTAATACCATCATTATTTTGTTATGGTGCTTCCTCTTGTTGTTCTCTTTGAGAGTCTAGTCCTTATCCTGTCATCCAACCTTGACCCTCACCCCAGACCTAGACAGAAGCTCCATACTACCGAGGGAAAAGATTAAACTGCATTACTCTTCCTATCTCCACCTCCGCACACACCCCACTGGCATGTCTAGGGCTCAATAAATGAAATCAGGATCTGGTTGCAACAGGAGAAAGGATAAGGAGGCCTCTGGACAAGACTTCCTTCAACCCCTGCAGGGCCACCACGTAGCACAGTCATGCCTGGCAGGGCCCTGGCCCATTAGACAAGGCTTGCCTTCCCCTCTGAATAAAGTTGCCAGATATAGATTGCTCTACCAGGGCTGCAGACACCTCGAGACTAATTAAGCAGCCAGTCCTTGGGCAAATCAGCCCAGAGGACCCAGCCAGGAGGCAGGTGCAGAGAGAGGTTGGAAGGTTGAAATCCCAGAGCCACTCCAAGGAGTTACCTCGTCCAGCAGTTGCAGCAGCAACTGGTAAGCAATCCTCCAAGTAAGGAGAACAGCCTTGAGGAGATGGCAGGCTTTTCTATGTCACAGGACCCAGCTCCTCAAAGTCACCACAAAGGGATATTCATGGGGGCGGGGGGAGCACATTGTTTTGATAATGAACTGCTGAGTTCCCACTCTGTGCCTCAGGCTCTGCTTTTTGAAAAGGGGGGTAACTAAGTTGACTTCTCTCTCCATGTCGTTAGGCTGATTAAAAGGATAAAGAGACAAGCAAGTAGAAAGCCAGGGTGTAAGGAGTCCTGAAGGGATGGTGTATGTTTAAAGGAAAGTTGGGGGCTGCCACCTGGAGTGAACAAGCATTCTTTCTGGATTATTTCAAAGAGCAAAACTAAGGCCAGCAAGTGGAGGTTATAAGGCAGCAGATTCCAATCCTCTTTGAGGATCTCAGTCAATTGGGCCAGTCCTTCAATGGGACAGATTGCCGACGACATATTCAGGAGCCAAATGTCCATTTGGCAAGGATGCTGCAGGCAAGATTTCCTCGTAGGGAAGGAGCACTCAACATAGGAGAGATTTACAGTAATTATTAATTCAATGATAAGATTTAGTGGTTCTTTTTTGGCCAGAAATAATGAGACCAGCCTCTTTTGAAGGTACCGCAATCCTTTAAGTCTGCACCTTGCCTTGAATAGAGTCATTTTCCACACCCAAGGTACCATTTCAAAAGAGTGAAGACACTTCTTTAAAGGGTTTTAGCTGGGATTCCCTGGTTTGGGACAGATGTGCAGAAGCCCAGTTGCAGAATATCTCAGGACGGAGAATGGCGGGCCCCAGCAGAAACAGACCCACACCACGTGTAGCTTTTGCTGGAGAGAAAAGGGGGAGGGGGAAAGGGATCAGTGGAGTCCAAAGGCCCCCTGAGAGTGAGGCATCAAATCCACAATGACAGGGAAACCTCTGGTGAGAAAGGAAGCTGGAAAAAAAAGAGTCTTTATCTGTATCAAGCGCTTCTTCAAGCCAGAAGCTTCCGTTGTCAATTTCATGGGGAAGTGCACGGGCAGTAGGGACCACCGTGACCCACTTGCCCAGCCTGGACACACCAGCTCTGGATCATTTATCAAACCAGCAGAGGGGAAAATCCCCCGGCCCACAGCACCTCCTCCGAGCGCTGCAGAGCATCGCTGATCCTGCCCTGACCCTGGACCTCCTTGCATCTCAATCCCTCCTAGGAAAGCCATCAATCGCTGTCCTCTCTCGCTTTCCCCTTTCCGGCTCTCCCAGCACTGCCACCTGCATGGAGAGGGAGGCCTGTGCACAAGGCTTGCAGACACCAGGAGTGGCAGCTGGAGCCTTTGCCTCCCTGTTAGAGCCCGAGTCAGATTTCCAGGTGGGCAGATGACACCACCACCCCTTTCCTCCCAGGAGCCCAGAGACATGTCAGCTGTCCACAAAGCAGCACAGCAAGAAAGGAAAAAGGGTCCTGATGCTCGCAAAAGAGGAAAACCCCGATCCACGAGGTCATATCGCCAGCTCAGGTTCACGGGGAAGGTCTTAGGCAGAGCCGGCCCTGAAGCCTGGGACATCACTAGATTCACAAAGTGAATCCAGAAGTGCCTGCTCCTGGACAAGGTGAATGGAACGGAAGTGTCCCTGCTGAAAAGGAAGAGGCTTGCCTTATTCCTACAAACCAAGCACCGAGGTTTTAACTGAGCATCAGTGTGAAGGCATTAGGGCATGGGCCTTACCTAAGGCAGCCCTGGGCTCCAGCTCCAGCTATTAGTAGCTCATTGTGCAAACCCCAGCAAATTTCTGAATCTCTTAGAAACTTAGTTTCTTCATTTACGAATTAGAGTTAAAAAGAAGGCCCATCCCCCACAGTTCACATAAACTGCCCAGGGTAGGCCAGGCCCTTAGTGAGCAATCAGTAACTGTGAGCAGTTGTTAGAACATTATCACTGCAAGGATCTCCAGGCGCAGAGGGCAGCTGGCCAAGCAAGCATGGGTGCTGTTGGCAGCTGCCCTTCGGCATGTTCACCTCTCTTTGGACTTCCCCCACTTCCATTCCAGCCGCCACTATCATGACCAGCCACAGGGAGACATTGCTTCCTGCCAACACCCTGGCCCAAGCATGGAGGGAAAAAAATCCCTTTTCTTACACAGGCTGATGTTGCCAAAAGAAGAGAATAAAAATCTGATGGTCACAGAAAATACAAACACAATGGAAATAATTAAATTTCCTGAGTCCAGATCTCTGAGCCTTTCAATAACCACCTTCACTCACATCTTCTAAGATTTCCCAACCTCCTAGTCCCTGCCTGTCTCCCTGTGGCAGGCACCCCATTCCCATCCTTGTCCTTCTCTCTCCTACTACAAGCTCAAGGACCTCAAGAGTGTCTAGTTAGGACCCTGCCTCTCCATCCCAGCACTGAGGGACACCTGAGTCTCAGCAGGTGGACAGCGAGGACATAACCAGGTGAGACTGTCACTGCCACAGGGACTGTGCCTGTCCAAGGCCCCAAAAGAATCATACAAAATCCCTCGATATGTGTTGTATGTACATGAGGGAAGGGGTACTCTTCACCCGCTTGCTTTCTTTTTTTAAGCATTTATCCTGCTTTCCTATATGAAGTTATCTCAGGGTAACCAAATAGTTAAGAAGAAGGTACAATAGAAGGAGCACTCCAGAAGCTCAAGTCCCCTTCTAGGCACCATACCCCAAGGATAATGACTATCCTGAGTTATCCATTTTGCTTACTTTTGTGTTTTATAAAAACGGCATCATATCTGTACTCTTTTGCATTTGTCATCTTTCAATCAATATTATTATTGTAGTTGTTGGACATCTGTTCTCATATTTATATAATATTTCACTGTGGAATTATACTATAATTTATTTGTTCTACTGTAGATAGCCATTTGGGAAGTTGCATATTTTTAGATATTAGGAGCATTCTAGTTCTGTGCTGTCCAATATGGTAACTTCCAGCACATGTGGCTATTTAAATTAAATAAAAACTAAATAAAATTTAAAATACATTTCCTCAGTAACATTAGCCACATTTCAAAGGTTGAGTAGCTACACTTGGCTAGTGCATACCATAGCAGACAGTGTCGTATATAGAACATTTCCATCATTGCAGAAAGTTCTGTTGAACAGCACTGTTCTAACGCATGTCTTTTATTGAATACATGTAATTCCAAATATTTCCTTATAGATTTCAAATCTCTAGTGAAAGTCACCACTCTTTCATCCCCTTGGTCTATCTTTTCTTTTATTTTCTTTAACATAATAATCGTAGTTAGTATCTGTAGTCTGTTCCCATGGTCTGTTTCTTCTCTCAATTATTCATAATATTCTCCTGCCCCTTTGCATGTCTTGTCTTTTTTTTTATTTTACTCTCCTGCCCACTGGATCTCTGTTCTTAACCAGGCCCACCCCTACCTGCCTTCTATGGGCTTATGATTCATTGCAAATTATTGAGAGTTATAAATAGGAAGACCTAAGTCAATGATTCTCAAGGACTGGTGCCTGGACCAGGAGCAGCAGCACCTGGGAACTTGCTGGAAATGTGAACCCTCCAGCCCTATCCCAGACCTATTGACTCAGAAACTCAGGATGGGGTGGAGGGTTGGATGGGGGGATGATGGGTGGTAAGGGAGTGTCAACAATCTGTGATTTTATGAGTTCTCCAGCGGATTATGATACATGCAGAAGTTTAAGAACCACTCACCTAAGGTGCAATCCAGCTAGCTGCACAACCTTGAGTAATACACTTAAGTCTTTGCATTTTAGCTGGAACTAAAAACAATTTTGTTGTCTATCAAATGGGAATAATAATGGGACTTACTTCAATGGAGGATTGGTTACAGAGATTGAATGAAATCCTGCATATCAAGTATTTTGCAAATTGCTAACACAATGTAAGTACTTATAACTGTTAGCTAATATTACTCTTCCTAGCAAACCTAAAAGATGAGTTCCACTACTATCACCATATAATGGATGAGGATCCCGAGGCCTCAGAGAGGTTTAGAAGTAAATTGTCCTAGGTCACTTAGTGGTCAAAGATATCGTAATAGTTTATCTTCCCAGGAAAAGGCACAGGTATTAGCTCAGCCAAGGTGCTGACCCCACTCTTCTTCCCCCAGACTTGCAGTTCTCAGCCTGAGGCAATTTCCCCAAGCATCTAGAATTTTATGGAGGCTCTTTCTGCTGATTTGGTGCTCTAGGTTTTAAGGGCCCAGAAAGTTAGAGATGGTTCTGCATAATGAAGAATTGTCCTTCCCCAAATGCCAGTGACACCTCCACTGAGAAACTCTGACCCTCAAGGGTTTTAGAGCTGTCCAGAGCAGGACACCATGTCAGAAGCTGCCCAGGAAATCCAAAAATCAGGTTACAATAATTGCAACAAGGGGTTTGAAGTCTCACAGGACATGTTTTCCGTGGAGTCTCCAGAACTCCCACTTTGGAGTTGTAGAGCTGGCTTTCATCCTAGACATTCTGTTATCTCACTTTAAGATACCAAACCTAGACTAGATATTCACTTCCATGGATCCAGGTAACTATTTTCCAACTGTGGACTTGGGGATTCCTCCCCTCAAAAAAATCTCCAAAAGCTCATAAAGGAAGCAGCTGTTCATCAGGAGGAAAAGATGTGGTGTGGAACCCTCTCTAAAAACCGTGTGCTGTCCATGATTTGTTACTGAGAGAGGACGAGGAAGAGAAAGGGAGGAGAATGTTGATGCTGTCAGAAAGTTTTTTAAAAAAAATTCTGGCCGTCAAAAATGCACAGAGTGGATTTAATCAGTGGAATCAATAAAGATTTATTTCAAAAGATGTCCAGTGATAAGGTGCCCAGACAGAGAGCAAGAGAGGGACAAGTACCACGCACCCACAGAAGCACACACAAATCACCAGCTTCCCTGACCCACTGACAGTCTGTGGCTCTGATAAAGTTAGCCATTTCCCCTAACTTAACACCTCTTTTTGCTAATATACATTCCCTTTCCTCCAGAGACTTCCACCTACTACTTTCATCAGTTCTTCCCCTCCCCACAAGAGGTAGCAACTGACTGTGCTAAAATGTTCCTTCTGCTGCAAACCATTAAGCTGTCAAGCTGAAGTGGTGAGCAAACCCAGAGAGAGCTGGTGCTGGAATGCTAATGGTGAAATCCTCAATGATTCTTTCTGCCCTGGACAATTCTTGCTTCAACTTTACTGGTCCCAGGTCATATTTTGTAATCTTTGGATGCTGAAGGAAGAGGCATGACTTGATGTAGAAAATAACCAGGGATGTTAGGTCTTGAGAGAGGTGGAGATAACTAGCAGAGGAGTTTTGTTCATTGTTTTCTTTTTGACATCCACAACAGGTGTCACACAATGGCTTCTGCTTATAAACCCTCCTAGCCAAAGGAAAAACAACCTCTCCATAAATACCTTGCCCATGTCATTGAAATAGCTGTTTTACACACTTGAGTACCATTTTTGAGGACACTTTAAATAGCGCATAGGTCGCTGCTTTCAATTTAACGTGTGAACGGGAGCCGCTGAAGCAGGCAGAGATGATAAGGTGTGGGGACTGGCTTGTAGCTTCTACTGGTGCATCTGCTCAGACTTTTAACAGATCCACAGGAGCTTAAGGCATCTTGGGGATGAGCCACATGCACGATTCACTCAACAAACAAACAAACACCTACTATGCATGCACAAAGCTTGGAGCTGGCACAACAGGAGACACAAAAAAGATGAAGTTCTTCCCCTAGATGAGATGGACTTTGCATACAAATTACAATAGTTCAGGAAAAAATGTTATAAGTGGCACAAGATAGGTAAAATGCTATACCAGTTCAGAAGAGAGCTGTGCTGCCTCAGGATTTTCTTGTGTAAAAAGCCCTTCTGAGTTTTATGAGGATTAAATGAGATAATATGTGACCAGTACCAAGCACAATGCCTTTCGGAACCAAATAAGTGCTCAATAACAGCAGCAATAGTCAAGGATGGAGGATTAATTTTGCTGGCATTCAATTATCTATAATTTTAATATAAATCTAGTTGTAGCTAAGGACAAGAGGATAACCAGATAAAGCTTGATAAATATTGGGTAAAATTTGGACAAATGAAGATGAAGAGTAAGGAAATAGTGTAGGCAAAGGTAGAGATGCAAGAAAACTGGGGACTTGCTCAGGAAATAACAAATATTACAATGTGTCTTCAATTTTTTACATTTGTTTTATGAGATGATTGAATGTAGATTTCTATTTATCCTGCTTGGAGTTTGTAGGCATTCTTAAATCTGTATATCAATATTTTTCCTTAGTTTTAAAATTTCACAGCCATTACCTCTTCAAATAATACTTCCTCATTCTATTTCTCTTTGTAGAAATCCAATTAAATAGGTAATACATTCTTACTGTATCCTCTATGTTTCTTATCCCCTTTTCGGTATTCTCTATCCTTCACTTGGATGGTTTCTTCTGCACTACTTAGCTCCCCCAACTTCAGCTGTGTCTAAATTCTTATAAAACCCATCCATTGAGTTCTTAATTTCAGTTGTTGTATTTTTCAGTTCTAGAAAATTATTTTTGGTTCTTGTTTCAAATCTATCTCATTTTTATAGTTTCTATGCTGCCAAAATTTGCTATCTTGTTTTATTTCTCCTTGAAAAAATTGCAGTATCCAGAAACCCAGTGTATCTATTATTTCTGCTATTTCTTGTTCATATTGATTTGTTTCCTTGTGTGCCTGCTTATCTTTGATTGTATTCTGGGCATTGTAGTCAAAGCTTATTTGTAGAAATAAATGTAATGACAAGGATAATGTTATCTTCTGCTAGAGAATATTTTATTTGCTTCTACTAGGTGACTGACTTTCATTAACATTACTCCCATTTTAGGAACTGAAATTTTTCTGAGCTACTCAAATGATTCAAAGCTGTATTTCAGAACCTGCAAGGGCTGGTGTACCTATAGTCCTGACCCAACATGCTCTCACCCTGTAGGCAGGACCTGGACTCCAGCTTTCAGCCCATAATCCCATGAGACTGTCAAAAACAATGCTTAGACCCTCAGCTGCCTCTTAAGAAACTAGCAAGTCTCACCTCTGTGGGACATACCATTTGATTTCCATCTTCTAAAATTTGTCTCTATAAATCTTCACCACCTTGCTTGCTTTCATATTTCTTCAAGCAAGTTTTTAAAAGTATTTTTCCTACTTTCTGAATTGCTCTCAGTAGGAGAGTTGGTCTGAATTACGTAGTCTACCATTACCAGAAGAAAAAGCCCCACAAATAGTGCATGATTTGACTGGAACACTGGATTTAAGTTAGGAAGTGAAAGATAATGCCAAAATACTGGCTGATTCCAAAACAAGGACAAACCTGAATGCTAGGCATAAGAGGAAAGATATTATTCAATAAACCATGGAGAGACATTGAATATTCTTGTGCAAAAGAGTGCTAACCTAAGAGCTATACTTGAGGAAGATGAATTGGGCATCACTGTGTCAAACAGATTGGAGGCAAATAAGACCAAAATCCAGAAGGAGTGTTAGTAAGCTTTATCAAATTTCTAGAGAAGAGGTAAATACAACTATGGTGGTGAAACTGGGAAAACAGAGACAGATGGGAAGTCCAGAGGTACTATGCAAGTGATACCTGAACCAGAAGCCTGAGACAGTAATTCAAATATAAGAACCAGAAGCCTGAGACAGTAATTCAAATATGAGGAGAAAACCCAGGTGAAGGAAATTAGGAGAAAAGTAGAATTATATGATTTTTCAACTAATTGAAAGTGGGGTTAAAGGAGAAGCCAAAGTCAATGGTGACATTGGAGTTTGAACATGGCTAACTCAAATACAGGGGAATTAAAGTTGTTTGGAGAAAAGAGATTAAGAGGACTGAACCACAACCCACCCACCCTCCTTTAAGTCATGAGACAGCTTCAAGCAAAGACCTCAATTTGAAATTAGTGACAATGGCCACTCTCCAACCCAGGAAGCCCCCAGAGGAGAGATGACTTCATGTGAAAATAAAGAACTCACCACTGGAATCAATCCAGACATGGAGGCATTATGATCAGGTAGATGGACAACCTCTTGGGGGAGAGAGAGGTCACTCCATTTTGTGATATCAGAGATTCTCTAAGTGACAATTCTTGATTAGGTCAAGAAAGCTCTCAGGGCCTTGTTGATAACCAGAGATCCGGAGGCATAAACCACAAGCCAGGAGGTCCCATGGTAAATAAAGGAGCTGCCTTGGTAGTGAGAGCACGCAGAAATAGACCTCAGTGTGCAGAGGGGGAGAGGTGCACCCCCATCACTCTAGGTGATCCTTGGAGTCTCCTTGGACTGTCATTATTGGTTTCATGGAGTGATGAAAATGTACCTACTAGGGTTAATTTCCCGGGTTTCTAGGTAGAGATGGAATCCAATGGAATTGTAAACCTTTAAACTATAATCACACCTTTCTTGGCCTAGATGTCTGCCACATACTACAAATATGTTCCCCATCCTCCCCTTCATTTATATGAATGAATGTCAAAAGGTAGCTACCTGTGAGGAAATAACTTCTGCTTTCACTGTGAGGATCTGGGAGATGAAATAAAACCAAAGTAAAATGTTACTTGAGGAAGAGCTATATAATTTCATAAATAAATTATTGAGCTTGACATCGATCTGAGCTGAACTTATGCTACAGATAGAGAGAGCAGTGCAGCCATACCAGGTAATGCTCATGTATAATCTGTTTGCTTTTACCTTTTTTTATTAATTGTCTGCATGAAATCAATAAGAGCCACAACAAGCAAGTGTACTTTCCTGTTTCTATCCTATAGCCAGGACTCCCCTCCCTCTTCATACCTGGAATTCCACAGGATGGTGACCTCCCTCCCAATTTCTTCTGGGTTCATGTTGTCTGTCCCCCAAAAGTTCCTTCTAATTCTAACAAAGGACCCCACCTCCTGCCATCATTTCATATTCTCCTGTGGGCAGCCTTAGTTTAACTCAATGAAAGTCAGAATGAATGTGTGGGTAGAGGATTGGAAAGCTTACAGAGGCAGAGCGAAGCTGAGGAAAAATGTCCAGGGATAGACCATAAGCTCCCTGAGGACAGAGCCATGTTTGTCAGTTCACCCCTGAGCCCCTGGCACCTAGCACATAGGAAATCCATATTTGCTGAATGCTTTAACTGAGGGTGTTGGGATGATGAAAGCAAGCCAGGTGCCATTGTACTCTTCTGATGATTCTTAAACATTTTGCTACCTGAAAGCAAGACAATGAATTGATCCAAAGTTTTCCTCACTTTTTCACTACATGATCCCCAGGAGGATTCTCCCTGTAAATATATTCCATGTTCTGATTTTTTTTTCCCCTGAAAGCCTTCATTTCATAAAAAAGCAAAACAGCAGCTGGATTTCCATACTACTGATAAAAAGGAGAGCTACATTGTTTTCTTTTGTTTATTTGCAGGAAAGGATGAAAGGTGAGGATAAGAATAAGTTGGGGATGAAACTATGAAAAAATGTACTAGGGTAGAGGAGGCTAAGAAAAGTCAGGAGTGTTGCTGGGAGAGGGAAAGGTTTGGCTGATTTGACACCAGCCAGCACAGAGCTTTCAGGGTACTGGAGGTTCTGGACACAGCAGGAGGTGGCTGGGTTTGTTCCTGTTGACTGATGGAATAACTTTGCATCTTCAGAGCTAAAGTTGGGGCATGGGAAGGGGCCACCAGCAGCCTGCCATTCTAGAAGCTCGATAGTGCTAAGGAGCCAATCATCAGTGATAATCACAGGCCTCCCTTGCTCATCCAACAGGGGACTGCCTGACTTTAACGGTACCAGATGGACAGGGTGCTCCACAAGGCTGAACCAGACCTGTGTCCAGTTTCCCACTGTAATTTCTGGCTACCATCCAAGGACTTAGGATCCTCTCCTCTAGCACCAGCTTCCCTACCCCCAATGCTAATCTTCAGAATGAAAAACAATGGCGGCAGTGCCTAGAAAATGCGTGAAGGTCGATATGTATTAATGGCTGCTTTGAGACCTACAGAAACATAGCAGCCAGGAAGGAACAAGTATTAGAGCCCCCGTTAGTATGGGTTATTCTCTTAGCTCCTCCAAACTCTGAGCCGTAAAGGAGTCTGAGTTCTCTCTATTTGGCTCCTTCTACGCCCAGATGGAGTTTAGGATTTCCTCTGGAAGTCCGTGGCTGATAAAGGAAGCAGTGAATATGTTTTATTTCACCCTCCACTGATTGCGTCTGGCCCATGCTAGGCTACATTCCTAGATCTTCAGGAATCACTTGCCAGCTGTTCAGGCCACTGGGCCTGGAGCTCGGCTTCTATTCTGAACAATGAGCGGGAAACGGGTAGCCATTCAGTTTCTCCTAGGAGCCTCAGTGAGGCAAGCATTGTTCACTAACATAGCCACGAAGAAGGCAGCAGCCTCAAGACCACATCAAAGGATATACAAGCAGAGCTCAGCTGTTTTTCCAAATCTTCTATCCCCACCTGAGACCTGGGCTAAAAAGAAGAAACCAGAACTAAACACCTGCATCTTCTTCCCACCCTGCCTTGATGGTTAGCTATGTGGCTGCTCTTTGCAGTGGGATTTGCCTGCACTTCTTTGTGGTGGCCACATATTCTCATTGGAAATTTTGCCTTGAGCTCTAGGCCAATATTTCTCAAAGTTTAGATTCCTGCAGAATCACACCTACGGAATCAGACATTCTGAAGGGGCAGGGGGCCAGGATTTAATAAGTTTAATAAACTTTCTAGGTGATTTTATGGCACTGACAGGGCTCCCAAACTCAAGAGCCAACACAGGGACCTAGGCAAGTAAAGCAAGTCACATACATGAATAAAGCAAGCTGGAGGGGGTTGCTGCTTTGCAAGCTGGAAAACATGTGTCCTCTAGGAAGCAGCCTCCATTTAGCTCCAGGTGCTGAAATGCCAACTAGAGGTTCAGCATTGCCAGATATGCCCATAATGCTACAGAAGTGCAAAATCTACATTTTAAGTGAGATCTCTTGATTTTTAAATGTTGGCCACTACCAAAACACTCCTTTGGCCTAAATAAGACACAAATGTGATTTGGCTCATGGATTTCCAGTTAACAGCCATGTTTGAGAACTACTGTTTTACGTCCAATTTAAGAATCATTAAACTTTAGGATGTCTCTCAGCCATGCCTAGGAAGAGACTCTTTCCTTCCATTCTCAGGATAACATCAGTCAATCCGCAGAGTCTACAAGGCAAGCTGCAAACAAGCCAATGACCTCCCAGATTGCTAGGCCTTAGCTCTCTGTTTCCTCCCAAGGATGAGGAGGAAGCCCCCTTTTAAAGCCTCCTCTAGGTGATTCAGTCTCACTTGCCCACTGCCAGATGAGAAAGCATAGTTCTATCACAAGGAAACACACCCTCTTGATTCAGAGCAGTCACTGCTAAGAAGAGGAGATGTCTTGCGATATCCTGATATTGCTGAAGTCCTTAAAGATTCTCAGGAATTAAGAGATTTGAATCTCCTACTTCCCTGAGTTCCCAGATCTATAAGAAGAACAAAACTAACATGATTCCAGAATATTATCACTCACAACATCTAAAACTTGTCCTTGAGAAGCAGAAAAGAAAAAATGGAAAAAATAACCCTCTGCATTTCCTAGAATCTGTTTCCCCTGCAGTAGCTCTCACAGACATCAAGGAAATACTCCAGTGACATTTTCCTGGTAAGCAGAGAGGAACAAGTGCTCCAGCTTTAGCAGGAGCCACTAAGCTCCGTGTCCAGCGTCACTATTTTCCACTCAAGCAAAAAAATGAAGAGTTGGCAAGGAGGGGGTTCAAGGAGGGATACCCACAATCACACACAATCGCATGCTTCTCTTCCTCTTCCTTTCACAGGGTCACAGCTAGACAGAGTCCTTATAAGGAGGTTTGATGACAAGAAAGAAGGGAAGGGGAAAAGGAAACCACACTGGCATGGCCTGGATTTGCTTAAGGCGCTCTTAATCTTTCATTCCTCTTGAAGGGTCCTAGTGCACTCAACATGCTACACCGCTCGGATCCAGGAACTGAAAGAGAAAGGAATCCAATGCATATGCCAAGAAAAAGTCCAAATGAAATTAGAATTTTGGTGGAAGCCATTTCTCAGAAAATCTAGGATTTTCTTAAGACTCCAGAAAATTGGATCGATGTGGCCAATGAAGTCCATAGTTAATTCAAGGTCAGATACTCATTTAGATTCAGGGTCATCATTTAGATGATCTCTCTCTTATTTTTTAAGGAGGTACCAGGGATTGAACTTGGGACTTTGTGTATGTGAAGCACGTGCTCAACTACTGAGCTACACTCGCTCCCCTTGCTCCCCTGCTGATGATCTCTTGAGTGCAGAATTTGTTTTAAATAATAAGCTGGAAAACAAAGAGGAGTGGAAACAGGGTTTTAAATAATTGAAACACATTCCCTACCAGTGTGTTGAAATTCCAATAACAACGATCTTGCCTTGGGCTTCCTAAACTGACTCATCATCAGATCCCCCTTGAAAACCTTTTCATAAGGTTTTCCATCTGACACCCCACATCACTCTGTAACACCCTTGGAGATTCTGATTCAATCAGTGTAGGATGGGGCTAGGTAATCTATAATTTTTCAAAAGTTCCTCAGGGGAATCCTTGGATATACAGGGCTTGGGGGAAACATGAGTCTAACCCATGAGAGTCACAAAATGAAAACATGCAAGTCAAATGCCAAATTAGCCCATCTGGTTTTGCTATTCAAAGAAAGGGAGCCCAAAAATATGCCAATTCATTACAAGTGGCCTGAAAAATACATTTATTTTTTAAATGCTTCCTTTCTTGGAAAAGTAAACTGAATTACAGCAGACTAGCCCCATGATGACATTTTCCCTGATTCCAGTTCACAGAGATAATTTAAAGCTGAGAATCTTTTCCAAAGAAAGAAATCCTAGGCCATACTTTTCAAAATGCTCTGAAGGTATTGGTGCTGAGCCTTTCACATAAACGTCTCCGCACTTCACTCTGTGAGGAAAGCATCAGCATCTCCATTTCACAGATGAATAAGTCGCTTCAGAGAGGTTTAAGTCACTTGCCCAAGCTAGCCAGTTGGGTGATTCCAGTTGAATTACAGAGCCTTCACCCATAAGCCTACAGGATATTGCATCCTTAAACCTTCCCATGCTCACATCTCTTAAGTTTAAGGTCTTTGAACATCACTTAACTTCTCCTTCATGCCAACTTAGTCTCTTCAGTAGCTTTGCCAGGTGCCTCCTGAATGCATGAAGGGCTTGGTTGAGGATCAACCAAGTCACAGAATTCACGGGGAGAGAAGGGCTCATCCTGGGATCACCTCTCTTCTGGTGAGGGGCAGAGCTGACCCAAGGAGTCTGAACTCATTTGTTCATCATGCAGGAGAATCAAAGAACAGACATTCCAACAGCTGGGCAAACAAGACAAGAAACCACAAAGAAGACAAGGAAGGGCAAAAGCCACTGGGACCCCCTACATGCACACCCCACCAGGAGACTCTAGTGAATGAATGTGGAGAGTTTGTTGATAGCCTAGATTTTTATTCTTTTGACTGTTCTGTAATTCAGCCTTATGCAATATGTTGAAAATGAACCCTAGGGATGGCAAAGAAATAGAGTGAAGCTTTCTTTGTAGTTATAACTACAGATCTCAAGATCACCCTTACCAAATTAGGACAGAAAGCCTTCATTGACGCACTCACGGGTCCCAGGGAGTCTGAGCATGAGCAGATCTAATGTTGTCGAACAAAACGTGAAACTGAAGGAAACACCCAGAGCCAAAAAGAGCCCTTTGAATTGATGGCTTCACTCCAGGGCAGCAAGTGGGGAGACAGCAAAGCTAGACAAAGCCTTGCTTTGGAAAGTCTCAAAAGCGTTTCTAGGAATGCCGCATCTCAAATCCAGTGGGGTTTGTGAGAGGGTTGGGAGAGTCCTGGGTGTTGAACAGCACTTGGTTGTCATGGTACGCAGGGGAGTTCTATACTTGCCCAGCCCTTATCTTTAATCAAATTAAATCCTAATGCAAAATTAATTCACATTAGAGTTCATTCTAGTTGCAAGATGACTGGGAAAGGATTTGTACAATAATCAGATAAGCCTAAGACAATTTCAAGTGCTTGTAGGGCCCTTAGTTATTTATTGTTGTTGTTGTTTTAACATTCCATCATTTTGTATACCTTTGGGGATTTTGCTTGGTGGGGAGAGTCCAGGAGACGGGTAGTGGACTTGGAAATAGACAATGCCACTAGTAGTGGGGGAGACTGCAGATGACCAGAAGCCAGGCAGGTGGTTCTGCTCCTACCACCCAGCCCAGATATATATGTTCTGACTCAAAGGTGGACATGTTTTCTCCAAAGACTAAGAAATCTATTGAGCTTTTCAGTAAATACCCAACCTAGCTCTTTTCAAAGCTAGACCTGGGGAGTAAAATGCACTCTCGTCAAAGAAAACTGGAATCCCAGGGAAATTAATTGTCCCTATTCACAAAATATTTATTCAGTGCTCTCTCCTTTCTAGGTGTCTTAGGCAGAGCTGAACTGTCCAAGTGGCTCTGAACACATTTGTATATTAGAATCCCCCGAGGGACCTTAAAAAGCAAGATATCTGGGCTCCAACCCCTGAGCCTCTGATACATCTGGTCCCTCTGGAGATTTTTGAAACCCAGAGCCTCAGAAGTTGGAAAAACCTTCCAAGTGAGTGGACACTAAAATACCCCTGGGAGTAGATTTTCTTGATTCTGGGAAGGCCATTTGGCTGAGCTACTACCCACTTTGGTGTTCTGGAAAATTGTGAAGTAGATTGAAGGCAAAGAGGCATCCTTAGCAGTCCTGTACACTGCTATTAAGGTTAATTTTCAGCTATATCTTTACTATTTTCTCCTATTTTATAAGGGAAGCTGTGTGGGAACTGGGATTTTTTTTTTTTCTTAAAATGAATTTAGAATGCTCAGTTCATTTTTGAGGAAAGGCATGCAAGTGACAGTTTTGACATGAGGTAGAAAAAGGAGGAGCAGGATAGGAAAGACGGAACAGGCAGGTGAGGCCTCACTTTCCAAGAAGGGAGAAGCTGAGCCAGGATCCAGGTTCAGCTAGGGTGCCGACCCAGACTTTGGGAAATATACTAGAGTTGGACCATCTTGTTCTGGTGTTACTCTGTCCGTGCCATCAGGCAATACCCCACACCTGTATTGGAGGGTGAGCTTTCCCCTGCAGGAGTGGACATTCCCTAGGAGGAAAATGAGGGCTGGACTATAAGCCCCACTCCACAGCCTGATGATGAGCCCACCCTGCCTCTACGGAGAGGAGTGAGCCCTCGAGGCACCTGGTAAGCGAGGAGGCCCTTGAGGGCAGACAGAAACCTACAGATGCTGACCTGACGTGACTACATTTTGAAGCAGTTTAAGTTACTCTCTATTATTTTTCTGTTCCCTTCATTATCCTTGACCTATCAGTAAAGATTTATTAAAAGTGGTAACCTGTATGCCGGAAGGAAGGGTGGTGTGCTTCCGAGCCAGAGGTACTCACTACTGGCCTGTCCACCCCGGCATCAGGAGATGCTAGGCCCGAGGGGGTGGGTGTGGCAGCCGCCCAAACACAACCCCTTTGGTTCCCTCTCCTAGCCAATAGGCCCCAGGTGGCTCCCTCCAACTGTTGCTCTGAGCGACCACCTTTGCCCAAGGAAAAGGAGAAGGAAAGAAATGGCAATGAAGAAGACAACCACTCGCCCCACCCAAACCAAAAGGAGTCGTCGATGCCCTGCCTTTCAGGAGTCCTGGGACAGAGTCTTCAAGCAGTGACAGCAGCCCAGACAGGGCAAGTGGGCCAGAAGGCAGCTTAAACCAGGTCATCGCTGGATCCAGCCCCAGCGCTCCTCAGCCCAGGCCAAGCCGTCCCCACCATGCCAAGGCCTTTACTTCCGCATCACCCAGACCCTGAAGGAAGCCACTTTCATAGCCCACATCACCCAGGCTGGCCTCCAGATACGATGCACCGGCAGTTTCTTGCCTTCAATGAAGGGACAGTGCTGTGCAGATTTGATAATTCAAAGTTACCATTTGCTTTTAAAAATTGCACAAAAGATTATTGACTTTTTGGTCTATATTTGAAATAACAGGTTAACAAGCAGTTGTTTACTTGCGGTTTTGCTACACTATTGCAATTTCAAAGGGGCCTTGAAGCAAGTTTTTATAGGATTCTTTTGAGCGTGGGTATCAGATCCATGTCAAGGTAATGGTATTGAGGAAATCTCATCTGCATGTTGAATCCATAGTATATCAATTCAGATTGATTTCCAAATCTGTCAATTAGAAATTCTACTTTATGTAAAAAAGGACCTTTAAAACATGGGATCTTCAATTTTTTAATTCAATAAAACTAGCAAAGAGTAAGAAAAAAAACATGGGGGCCTGATCCCTCTTGTGCTGAGATGGATTTGGGGAAGGGCCTTTTCCATGTTTGCATTAATGATTAATGGGGAGCACAGGAATGGAGGTTGGAATGGGGATGGTCAATCAGCATTTTGTGAGCTGCAGAAGGCAATTAGTTGGCATTTGAAGGCGATTTGAGTACAACTTAACTGGTAAAAAAAAAAAAAAAATCAACATGGTTTGGGTTTTAACCAAAACATGGTTTTATTTTGAACTCACAAACCACTGAAGTCTGCTCTACACAATTACCTCCCCCCTAACTCCAGGTTTCTGTCTGAGCGCCTCGCTGGGAGGAGGAAGTGGATAGTCCATCTCAGCTGCCACCTTTTAAGCCGATGACCCCACCTTGGCCCTGCATTCGAATCACCCTCTCCCACTGGGCTGTAACCACCACCTCTCTGCTTACAGCCCCACACCAGCCTTTCTGCTCTGGATCGCAATACCTCTCTCTCCTTCTGACCTCCAAGTCACTTGCACAGCCCCTCCCTGAATATCTCCATCCAGAATCCCACAGGCACAGCCCCAGAATTTCTTGCACACAGCTCCTTTTCCTGAGTCCCCTCCCTTTGTTAGAACACTTCTGCCCACGTGGTCTTCTGTGACTCAGCTGCCTAATCTAATCGCCACCAAGGCTACCCGTGGACCTCCCTGAAGGACCTTCCCTTCCTTCCCTCCACTGACCCCTCAGTCTAAGCCCCCAGGACCTTCTCCCTGGAGCAATACTGGCCTCCTAAGTGATGCCCCTGCTTCAGGCTTGGCCACCTGCCTGCCGTCCACCACATCACCAGGAGCCTGGTCTTTCTAAATAGCCAATTGAACAAGGTTCCATCCCTGCCTACACCCTCTCCCCAGCTCATGTCCTACAGCACGAAAGACGTCTAAACACATTTTTTTCCCGGCTGCCTCCCACCCCTCTGCTTCTCCCATTCCCTTCTCCTGGAGAATGTTTGCATACACACACACACACACACACACACACACACAAACACACATGCTTTTCTCTCTCAGCAATACCTCGTGGAAACCCTCCAAGTCACCTCGTATAGCTGATACTTTTGGTTGTTTGAATGGTCATATAACATTCCACAGTGTGGATGCACCATAATTTGTTCAGCCAATCCCCTATCAATGGACATTTGCTTTAGTTTTCCTTTTTTTTTTTTTTTTTTGCCACAAAGAATGATGCCATTATCAATATCCTTGTTTTTTTATAGCCTTACATATTATTACTGCTGTTTCCGTGAGATAAATTCCCAGTACCGGGATTTTTTTATTATATTAGATGTTGTCACTTTGCTGTGTACATTTTTCCAGCCTTCTTCAAGGAAGCCTGGTTAACTCCCAACATGATCAGTGCCAGCTTCCTAATTGACCTTAACACGTGACAATTGTCCAGTAGATAAACTCTGTAACTAAAGGAGTTTATTGCTGGGCAGCCCGGGTGTGTATGGTATGAACCCAGGGTGAGATAAAGGATGCCAGAATTATACACTGAGCTGCCACTGGTTCTGGGGAAGAAAACTCAAGGGTCAATGGAGAAAAGTAGGAGGGGTCCATGCCGGCATAATGGTGCCCTTGGCTAAGAGTCACTCTTGAAGTATAGTGGACGTGAAAAATGAATAATGCTGAAACTTCTTAAAACTCCCCTCTTCCCAAACCAATCCGCCCATAGTAAGAAGTTTCCCAGCAGCTCCCAACATTCAATACCCCATCATTCTGGTTTTCTCTCTGTACCACAAAATCATCATTTAGTCCCTTTCCAAGGAGCCCAGGACCTATCCAACCAGAGGAAAAATATTCCCGCAAAGACTTCAGAAACACGAATCTACTTCCTTTGGGATCTTTGGGGTGACTTTCTCTTCTACTTTATGTTGTTTTTTTCCTTTTTCAATTTACAACTCCTTCTTTCTGTCCACCAAGTTTAGAAAATATCTCAAGAAAAATCTCCCTTGATCAGAGGTATGCAATATTACACACTGTGTCTCTACTGGATCAGAGGTATCTGCAGGCTTTCCTAGCTCTACTGTGCCCCTGGGCTGGGCTGCAGCTACAGTTGGCTCCTGCACTAAGAGAGGCTCCCAGCTTCCAGTCCCAGCACTGGAGAACTTGGAGACAGTGAGCCTGGATACATGTTCAGGTTCCCATACCAGCGCTGCAATTTCCTCCACACGCTTCCTCTCTCCTCTCCTGGCCAGATGCAGAAAAGTCAGTGGGGAGATCAGAAGTCTTAGGAGATGGTGGAGCTACAAGATGCAAGTATTCTGGGGTCCTAGATGCCTGCAGGGAAGAGAATCCCCTTGCACGTAGTAACCCATATTGGACTGTGACATGTTAACCCATTGATATTTGGGGGTTGTTGGTTACAGAATTCTCATACTCTGATTAATACACTCCTTGTGAGCAATGCAACAGAACCAGCCTATAATAGAAAAGCAATGCCCATCCATTCATAGGCCTTTAGTTACAAAACTACAGACAGTCCTACAGCCAACGTAGTGAGTGTGCCTCACTGGATTCTGCCACGAGAACCAGCCAGTCCCGTACGTGCTCAGAGCTTCTGTGAAAGTCTGTGTGCAGCCAGCCCTGCACCCTCTTGACCACCTTCTAGTTTCCCCACCAAAGTGGAGTGCTGGGGTCACCGAAAGAAAATGCAATATGATTCTAGGTGTCACCTTTCAGAGGACGCCAGTGACTGTCAGCTAAAGTAATTTAAGTCCCGGAAAAACCCCTGTGTCCTTTTAACATCCAAAACGAATCCTCTTCACACCAGACATCAATGTTAAATAAACAGAGATTTCCATTAACCTGAACCTCTGTACATTTTTTTTTTAAAAAAAGCAGTGTCACTCTTCCTTAAATGAACATACTAATTAGTGTATTAATAAATAGCTGAATGGAATCAATGAGACATGTAATCAAGGTCTGACCAGAAGTCTCGGCCAGGTTGAAGGGGGTGGGGGAAAGGAGGGAGAGGGGAAAAACTCTTATTAGCAGGTTTGCTGAGGAGGGACATGTAAAATCAATGTCCCACATGCATCAGAGATGCAGCCAAAGCTGACAGTGTCTGTAAAGCTAAGTGCTTGCCACACTTCCCTACCTTTGACAGGAAAGCTCACGGTGAGAGTTAATGTAACTAGCAGGGAGGACATTAATTGGGGCTGGAAAAGCCATTTGGAGAGTGTGTCCAGATCACAGCTGGCCAAGTTACCCAGAACCTGAGTGCTGGAGAGCTGACTCTTAGACCTTTATTTAAAACGCTGAAAAATAACAAGCTAGGAGGGTTGATTCATTTCTCAGCAAACACTTGCTCTAAAAGACAAGCCACAGGGGGAACGATTTGTTGGGGGCTCCTTGTTAATCTTAACTCCCTTTACAAAGCTTGGTCAAAATGCGGGGGCAAGATGACAGCAGAGTAAGGAGCTCCAAGAGTCAGCTAGTCCTACAAGGCAATTAGTAATCAGCCAGAACTGTGTAAATCACCTGTTAGGGGGGGCCAGGAGACCAGAAGAGCATCTGCAACATCCTTGGAAGAATGGAAGGAGACTGCCCAGTTGCAGTGATGTTCTTGAGTAGAGCACTCCACACCGTGGAGGCCGGTGCCCATCCTCCATTAGTGGTGTAAGCCGCCTTGGGAGCTATTCCCTGGCTGGAGTTGGAGGCTCCATTTCTCAAAAACAGGGGAGAAAGAGACGGTAGGGCACCAGTTTCAGCTACTGATGAGTAAATTTGGCTGGCTAAAGTCCAGTCCTAAAAACAGCTAAAGTTTGAACCTGTCCAAGTAAGAAAGAGGCCAATAGCCTCCATCTTAACTCTGCCCCTGGCATGAAGGGAAGCAGGGCTGATTGAAAATCACAGTGAAGGGGGGGACTGGCTTCTTTCCACTTAGGTCAGATTGCAGCCCTAGCCTGGGCTCCAGCCCTATCTCCAGCAGGAAGGAAGCAGAGGGGACCTGCACCAACCTCTCCAGGCAACTGCATGTGCTTTAGTCCCATATGGACTAGACTGGTAGGCAAAACCTGTGGATACATCTCCACCCCCAATAGGATATGAGGGGGTAGTGCTCCTCAACCTCTCCAGGCAACTGCAGGTGCCTTAGGCCCATATGAACTAGATTATTGGATATACCTGTGGCTCCCCACCCACCCCACCCCCCATAGGACAGGAGGGGGGGTAGGGTTTCCCCAACCTCTCCAGGCAACTGCAGGCACTACTGGTCTGCAGGAACTGGATTGTTGGACACATCTCTGGCTCCATCCCCACCGCTGACAGGGTAGGAGTGTGCCCTCAGCCTCTCCGGGCAATTGCAGTCACCTTTGGCCCACATGGACTAGATTATTGGGTATATCTGTGGTTCTATTCCCATCCCTAACAGAGCAGGAGAGGGACAGTGCTCCTTCACTATCTCTGGCAAATGCAGGTGCTTTTGGCCCATACGGACTACAGTGTTGGGCACTCCTGGGGATCCATCCCTGTCCGTGACAGGGCAAAAGTAACTGTGCTCCCTCAGCCTCTCAGGGCAACTGCAGCTGATTTTGGCCTGCATGGACTAGATTATTAGACACATCTGTGGCTCTATCCCCTACCCTAACAAGCGGGAGGAGGAATAGTGCTCCCTCACCCTTTCTGGGCAACTGCAGTCACTTTTGGCCTGCACATACTAGATTGCTGGACACACTGGAGGCTCCATTCCCGCCCTTGGCAAGGGAGGAGCAGGACCGGTGCTTCATCAGTCTACATGGGCAACTGCAGTCAGTTCTGACTCACACAGCTTAGTTTGCTACCCACACCTGCACCTCCATCCGTGCCCCAGGCAGGGGAGGAAGGGGCATGGAGCTTCATCAGTATCTCTGGGCAACTACAAATGATCTTGGCCTGAATAGCTTGGATTACTGCACAGAGCTGCAGATCTGTCCCTACTCCTGGCAGGGGAAGGTGGGAAAAGCTTCATAGGTTCCTGGGGCAAAGTGGGTAGCTTCAGCCTCCACAACTTACAGTACCAACCACATCTTCAGCTCCTATTCTACAACCACCAAGGGGGAAAAGACAAGAAACAGATGAAAAATAGCTGAAAAAAATCAGGTTGGCTAAACATGAGTTACTATAAAGTTCCAAATTAATTTGAATCAAGTATCAAAGAGGAGCTGTAGCACAAAGCCAATCAAATAGAAAGCCCTAGACTAAGGAGAGAAACTAAGCCCAGAACAAATACAGCTAGTAAATCAGATGCCAAGACACCAACAAAAAATTACAATCCATATCAAGAAACAGGAAGATATGGCCCAGGCAAAGGAACAAATTAAGCCTCCAGATGACATAAAGGAATTGAGACAAGCAATTATAGATGTTCAAACAAATATCCTTAATAAATTCAATGAGATGGCTAAAGAAATTAAGGACATTAAGAAGATACTAGGTGAACACAAAGAAGAATTTGAAGGCATACATAGAAAAATAGCAGATCTTATGGGAACAAAAGCCACAATAAATGAAATCTAAAATACACTGGAGTCATATAACAGCAGATTTGAAGAGGCAGAAGAAAAGATCAGTGAGCTTGAAAACAGGGCCTCTGAAAGTGACCATACAAAAGAACATGTAAAGAAAAGAATGGAAAAAAAATTGAACCAGGTCTTAGGGAACTAAATGATGGCAAGAGATGTGCAAACATATGTGTCATGGGTGTCCCAGAAGTACAAGAGAAGGGAAAAGGGCCAGAAGAAATATTTGAGGAAATAATGGTAGAAAACTTCCCAACCCTATTGAAGGACATAGATATCCATGTCCAAGAAGCACAACATGCTCCCATCTGAATAAATCCAAATAGACCAACTCCAAGACACATACTAATCAGAATTTCAAATGCCAAAGAAAAAGAGAATCCTGAGAGCAGCAAGAGAAAAGAGATTCATCACATACAAGGGATGTCCAATATGATTAAGGGCTGATTTCTCATCAGAATCCTTAGGGGTAAGAAGGCAGTGATATGATATATTTAAGACACTCAAGAGAAAAACTGCCAACCAAGATCTTATATCCAGCAAGACTGTCTTTCAAAAATGAAGATGAGTTTAGAATATTCACAGATAAACAGAATCTGAGAGCATTTGTAACCAAAAGACCAGATTTGCAGAAAATACTAAAGGGAGTGCTACAGCCTGAAAAGAAAAGACAGGAGAGAGAGGCTTGGAAGAGAGTCTAGAAGTGAAAATTATATCAGTAAAAGTAACCAAAAGTATAAAAATAGTGGTGAAAACAAGATATGACAGATAAAACCCAAAGATCAAAATGGGTGAAGTAAGAATTGCCTTTACAGTAAGAACATTGAATGTTAATGGAGTAAACTCCCCAATCAAAAGACAGAGACTGGCACTATGGATAAGAAACTATAAGCCATCTATATGCTGTCTACAAGAGACTCACCTTAGACCCAATGATACAAATAGATTGAAAGCGAAAGGCTAGAAAAAAGATATTCCACACATGCA
>JAQZBX010003704.1:0-12278 GCA_029593785.1 Cabassous unicinctus
AAAAAAAAAAAAAAAAAAGGATGGAGAAACAAACTGAACAGGTTATAAAGTGCTTTGTGGGATCCGGTCAAATGGTTTAACACATAACATCGGAATCCCAGGAGGGGAGGAAAGAGAATGGGACAGGATCAAGATTGGGAGAAAATGTTGATGTGTTCATGATCCCATGTAGAGGCTCTGAATTTCCTTCCTTTGAAGCATATAGAACATGCTCAGATAGTTTTGCTGGAAAAGAGAACAGAGAAAGGGATGACAGCTGGAGGGGGAAGTAGGGTCAACAGAAGGCTGAAGTTTTTAAGGATGAGAGAAACAGTAGCATGTTTGTAAGCTGATGTGAATCCTCTAATAGATATGGGAAATTAATTACGTTGGAGGTGTGGGGGGTTGTTGGATTGATGTCCTTGAATAGGAGAGGAGTTGTCAGCATTTTTTGGGGCTTTCCATTTTCTTTCCTCCTTGCCAGTCCTGTCTGGCAGTTCTGTCACTCACTTCTTAATATGGTCTTTTCCTATTCCAGACTAGACTCCATTCTCTTCAAGTGTTCTAAGCTCCTTATAGCCAGTACCACAGAATTCAGGGCCGTGGTCTCAGATCCTAGCTTTTTAGCGGCAACCCAGTAGCCAGCTCCCTAAGTGATCTGGTTAGACTGTAGCCTGTGAGAGTAAAGGTAACTGAGCTGCCTGAGAGTTCCTGGGGTTCCTTTCCTCATATCCCTTTGCACCCCCAAGTTCTGTGCTTTTCCTGAATAACCTCAGGACCTAAGACCTCCATCAGTTTTCTTAGAGAAACTTCTAGCCCATCTTTTTTTAATGACCAAAGAAATTGATGGTCCCAGAAGGAAAGTGATGACTCAGCTATTAATATTGTCTTTTTAAGTCCGATACTTGGCTTCTTGTTGACTGGGGACATGCTCCAGCTTCTCTGCTCACCTTCTACTCTGCCCATCACTACCCCCACCCTGCCATCTGACTTGGGTAAATGGTGTTCTGTTGAGCCTCCTGCCAGTACTGTTTTATCACCTACTCCACCGTATAGCAAAGATATCAGAAATAAGAACAGGGCCAGGTCAACCTCTGAACATCAAATGTGCATCAAGTCAATTTTCCCTCGATTTGTTTGAGGCACAATGGGGAAAGGTGACAGAATCATGCTGCGTGATACCGAGTCTTTTGTTTCTGTCAGTAACATCACCATTGAATCGAATAACTCTAAGGGAAAAGGAGCTCTTGGAAGGAAGACATTCACATTTAGTGATTTTTTTTTCTTTTTTTTGTTTTAATGAATGCACTCTTCCATAATACCAATCTGATAGCATAGTATTCTAAATATTGATATGTCCAGAAGATGGAGATTGCCTTGTAAGAAAGGGAGATGGAATGAGAATAATTAACAGAATTAGGGATAGAATCCTAGGTGCCCATTAGGCCTATCGAGCAATTACTGTGGACTGTACACTCTTAGTCCAGTGTCCTTTAATCCCTTCCCAGGCCTGCTGAGTGAGATGCTAATATGTTCATCTTACAGGTAAGGAGCTGAGGCTCAGAGAGGTGGAGAAACTTGCTCAGGATCATGAAATGAGTAAGTGTCAGACTCAGAATTCGAATCTAGGTCAATCTGACATGAAAGTCTGATCTCATTCCACTATAACGACAAATGGTCTGGCATCTCCACTGTCGCCCACTTTGATCCACTATGCTAATATCTGCTTAGTAGCAGGCTGGGCACTTGGGTATTTCAGAAAGCAGAAAGCACTGTCCCGAGCCTCAGGGAACTTGTAATCTAGTTGAAGTAGGCTAGACACACTTGATAGCGTCAGTAATAAAACAGGCGCATCTGTTGCTAAATTTTTGCAACCAGCCCATAGGTTCAGAGAGGTTCGCTGAGGCCTCCAGAGGAAAAGGTCCGGTTAGTGGACAAGACCTCTGCCCTGGAATAGAGTTAGGATCTCGATAGGTAGGTGGGCAGGTTGTGGTTGTTCTACCTGAGCAGTAGGACCAGCCTGTTTTAAGGAAGCGGTGGGTCAACAATAGGGCTTTTAGTGAGCAAAAGATCCCCAGACTTGTTCAGTGTCTATTTGCTTCCTGGGGGAAAAATGGCAAAATGTCATTCTTGGCACCCAGGACAGTGTGTGCTGCAGCATTGGGCTCTATACCTTTAGATGATGGCAAGCGATAATCCTCGCCTTACTTTAGTTACATGAAAACACGGAGTGAAGTGTAAACTATTACAAGGCAACCCTTCCTATTATTGCTATCATTACAATACTTTAAAGCTGCATTGCCATGCCATTTGTGATGGCATCTCAATCAGAAATTCAGGGGAAATAAATATTTTATTTTCCTTCTATGATTACCCAGATTTTTGGCACCATTAAAAAACTTTTCTGATTGTGCATACTATGAGTAAATAATTGTTGAACAAAGGATCCCAGTAAGCATAGAATTGTCTATTTATCAACTATATCCTATAGCATTGGGTTAATATACACTGCTCTTATAACATGTGCCAAAATAGAAATCTTAAACTAATGAGATACACGGAAGCCCCAGAGTTTTCTTCCTATATCCTGATGAATCTCCTTGCACATCTTTGGAAAATGTTAGTCTAGGCTTAGATGCTAGGAGAATGTCTCCCAAAATGACAAACCAGGTAAAACTATACTTTGTAACCGTTAACGTGTGTGCCTGCAAAAGTTGCATGCAAATCATATTTTTGCAAACAAGTGCTAGTAAATGTATATTTTATAAGTGTGTTAGTAGGGGCATGAATTATAAACTGTTCTCTGTGAAGCCCCTCCAATTTTTTTCCAAGGAGTAATGATCAGTTCTTCCTCTGCAATTCCACAGAAAATTTCTTGAACCTTTCTTTGGCTTATATAATGCTTGGCACAGCAGTTTCTCTCACAAAATTTAAAGCTTTCATTGACAAATAACAAACCCCACTTTCTCCCTACCAGACTAGAATATCTTTTTTTTTTTTTTTAAGTATCTTCTTAGACTTGGTAGATGGTCAATAGATACACATTCAATTAAATCGAGCTCTTTGTGAAGTGTAGAATCCATGGGTAATGTTCATGGTACCTTCCAGATCAATGTGCAAATAATCTAATTCATAAACTGTGTGAGGGTAGCACGAGTGTGCAAGTGTACAACATAGCTCTCCTCCTTTGCCCACCGTTCTCTCTCCCACAGTCGTTAAAAGAGAACTGAAAACATTTGCTACTACGTGTCTGGGCTCACAGAGTTGTACTTAATTAAGCAGAACTTGGCTAACATCTGGGGTGGAGACACGTTTTCACCACAGAAAATTGCCTTGTTCAGTCCAGATGAGTCATGTCCTCAAGTCTTGGCCCGGGAGTGGGTGTTCAAGGGAATTGTGTCCCGGCTTCCACCAACCATAGAATGCTCTTTCTGTAAGTGGCAGAGGTTTTGCATGATGCAGAAGCACCTGCGTTTCTCTACCAGCTTTGGAGGAAGTTAATTTTTTCTGACTGTCACGGAGACTTTTATTCAAGCCTTCAGAGTTACCATTTTTCTGCTGACTTGGCTGCAAGACGGTGAGGGAATGTATGATTAGCACCTAAGCCTTATTTTTGGTGTTCTGACTTACGGTGGCTTTATTAAATAGCTCTAGTTGCTGCTTTATATGATTTTCCAGCCTGCTATCGATGAACTGTCATAGCTTTTTATCCACATTTAATCGATGCTAGCAGATGTCTGTCGTTACGAAACAAAAAAATGTTTCTTTCAATCAATTATCTATTTTTATGTCATACATCAGGTGGAAACATGACATAGTTCTCTACGATTCTGTTACTCCAAAATTATATTGTTCCATTTGAGGACCAGGGCAAGGCAGATGATGAGCTGTTCCGTCAGGTGGAATTGGAGCGTCTGAATTACCTGTGCCTTTTTTTTTTTTCCTATATCATTTTTATTTTTTTAAATTTTATTTTGAAAGAAGCTTTAGATTACATAAATGTTACACTGAAAATATAGGGGGATTCCCATATATCCCAACCCCTCCATCTCCCTCACTTTTCCATTAGTATGTATCATACTAATGAAAGATACTAATATATCTTTCATTAGTATGGTACATTTGTTACAATTGATGAACATGTATTGAACCTTGCTACCAACCATGGTCTGTAGTTTACATTTTGCACTGCACAGTTTTATAGGGTTTGACAGAATGTATAATGGTCTGTATCTGTCATTGCTATGTCATTCAGGACAATTCCAATGTCCCCAAAATACCCCATGTTGCACCAATTCTTCCCTCTCCCTCTCCTCACAACCTCTGGAGGCTATTGCCTTTGTATCATTGCTACAAGTTCTTCCATTGCTAGAATAATAAGTCTACTGTAGTCCATAGTTGCATTTCCCCTGTAGCAGTTTGATATTATTGATGAATTCCAAAAAGAAATATTGGATTATGTTTGTAAACTTCTTTTCCTCTGGGCATGATTAAATTATGACTAAGGCTTTGATTGGGCCAAGTCAGTAGGATGTTGACTCCCTGCCCCCTTGGTGAGCAGCAGGGACTCACAGAGAAAACGACATGGCAGAAGAGTTAGTTGGAGTTTTTGAGTTGGAGTCCAGGAAATGAACACACAGGAGAAGAACCCGGAGGTAGAGACAGCTCCTTAGACACAGCAGAAACCCCAGGGAGAGAGATAGAGCCATTTGCCTGATAGTCTACAGCTGGCCTTGTGGAGAGAGCACAGCAGCTGAACCCAGAGAAAAATGGGTTCCTAGGAAGAGAGGAACCCAAGAAGCCTGAACTCTTGGCAGATGTCAGCAAGCCATCTTGCCCCAACATGTGGCAGTAGACTTTGGTGAAGGGAGTAACTTATGCTTTATGGCCTGGTAACTGTTAGCTTCTACCCCAAATAAATACCCTTTATAAAAGGGTAAAAGATTTCTGGTATTTTGCATCAGCACCCCTTTGGCTGACGAATACACCCCTTATGTTTGTTCATTCCTCAATCTTAAGGATTTGGGGATGGTGATGCCCACTCTGTTTCTGATTGAGAGGGGGCTTAGATCCCATGGGACAGATGGTTGGAACTGTCTTGCCTGCAGTTGTAGATACTCTCTGTTTTTGGGGGATGGGTGTTATCCATCATCATCCTTTTGTTAGTTGTCCTGGGTGAGTCCTAAGAACTGGAGAGTAAGTGTTGCAACTCTGCTGAGATTCAGAGCTCAACCTGTGCCCTTTAAATACTCTGGTGGAAGCAATTTGTCCTAGAGAATTGAGCAAGGAAAGTGACTCTCCATTTTGTACAAACCCAGGTTTCCTATTTGTAACAGTGTGATGCAGTCTTCCATTTCTTTTTTAGTAAAATGGACATATATAACATTGTTCTCCTTAAAAAATGGCTAATTGATGACTTAGAGAGATATTTTTTAACTGTACATAAATTATGAGACAATGTGATTAGGGAAGCAGAAGAGTATCTGCTTTATGAGTACCCCCATTTATGGTACATCGTTTGAACCAGACCTCACTTTATAAGGAGTTAATTCAATTCTCACGGTGGTTTTTGTTTGTTTGTTTTTTGGCCTTTTTTTTTCCTTTCTATTTTATAAACGAGGAAATGGAGGCACAGAGAGGCTGAATAGCTTGCCCGGGGTCACACAGCTGGCAAGTGGCAGAACCAGAATGAAATCAAAAGCCTGGGATAACCGAATCTAGAACTCTTGCTCTTTCCTCTGCTTTGGGTGCTAACAGGCATTCAGCAGATTTTTCTCTCCCCTGAGTACTTCAAGAGCTTAGGTGTTGGCACAAAGTATTTGGAGCTTCACAGTGAGTTGCGTCAATCAGGGCAAAGATTGCCAACCTGCCTGCCGAGTAGAGCACCCATCTCAGTGATGTACTGTTGTACTTTAGGGGAGTTGCTTCACCGGATGACATAATAGGAATATTCCATTTCCCTTCAACAAGTGACCTTTTATTAGTTTGACAGAGCAGCTTACATGCCAGTGATTCAGTATCGGAAAGCAGAATTATTTGTTTTTGAAGAAAGCTCACCACCCACCTACATGCTCCCTTCCTTTAAACCCCCTCCCTCAGACTTTAAGACAGCGAATTGCAGGGGATAAAACATAAGGCCCTCGTTAATTGCAAATTAATAGTGCCAGGAATATATGCAGATGGCACCTGAAGTCAATTGCTGACAGCGTCAGAGTCTGGTTATATTTTTCTTTCCTGCAACGCAACTGAGCGCCAAGCAGAGGCGCAGGGTCTTCCTTTCTTGTTTAGTGCTGCACTTCGGGAGGATGAAATCCACGTTCTTGGCCTCCACTCTTCTTATCTTACAAATTCAGTGATTTTGTTTTTATTTGCTCATGAATTTTAACAAATTTCAGGTTTTGGTAGTTTACAGGACACAGGTGTAACTATCTGGATGAACATACTGTATATATTCGACTGCACTTGCTTAGCTAGTAAATATTTTGCTGCATTAGTTTGCTCATTCTCAAGCAATCAATTGTGAACCTCCAATGTTGTAACAGGTCCACAGGGAACATTTGTGCTTTGGTTGGCACTTAGATTAAATTCATCAAATGATTTTTTTTTTTTTTCTTCCAAGGCTGACATTTCAGTAAATTTTTTAAAGGTTGCATGCCAACTGCCAAAGTCAATTAATTAAATGCAAAATCCAAATTTTGTAGGAGAAAATGATCACTATACCAAACTGGATGACCCTGGGACAAAGCATACTTCCGACTTCCCCAAACAAGATGCAAAGAACACTCTGAAACTCTGACTTAGAACTGATTATATAAGGGTCCCATTAACAGCTATTGAGAAAATAAGGCATAACCCAAGATTTTGACAAAATCATGGGCTTCACATTTTAGAACAAGTGGTCATGCACCTTGTGATACCATTAGAGACGCAGGCGAGGCAACTGGACTCACATCTTAGCCTGGGCTTCTTAAATATCTTTCATCTTCTCAGTCTTTGTGATTTTATCCCTTAAAAGAAGAAGAGCCAGAGATCAGAATCAGGTCTGTCGGGCTATGAAATCTTAGATCTAGAGGGGGCAATTGAAGCATTCTATTAGAGAAACCCTTCTTTTTCTAGTTAACCCATGGTCTTCTGCTACCCATGCTTGTGATTCCATCAGTACATGCCAGTCTAAGATGGAACATGCTGGGAAGCAGTTACTTGAATCGAAGCAGATCCAAAGCCAGCCAGGAGAGGTGTGGCCTTGAGAGGTGAGGGAGGTCCTTGGTTGTGGCTCAGAGCTGCAAGATGGACACAGTGATTGACAGCAGTTTGGACATCTTAGCAGCACAGAATGAATGAAATCCATGCCCACCTCCCAGTATGTTAAAAATGGAACCAGCAATAATCATCCATGGCTGTTCGTCGTTTGTGGCACTCCTGTAATTAAAAGTGCTTCTAGAACTTGGAATAGCAGCAAGGGCATAAGTTTAAATTCTGGGCTTTCCTCCAGCCAATGCCCCTCCCCCCAATGCCCTTCCCATGTGTCACCTCCTCCAAGTTCCCTTTCCAATGTGTCTCTCCTTTTGCTGTGTGGGTGGATCTTACCCACTCCCACCATGCTCTAGAGAGCGTGTCCTCCCCATTTCCCCAAGAGTTGATAATAATGGTGGGAATCGCAGCCATGGGCTTGGGCCCACAGAGAGGCGTTAGTGGGCAGAGAGCCTTTTGGCCCACTTCTCCTCTTACCACCTACAGAACCTCCCAGCCTAGGGGAGGGAGCTACAGACATGCACAATGTCTGCTCAACTCGGTGAGAAGGGCTGGGCCCAGAGAGGAGCTGCTGCAAATGGAGGGGGAAACTAGGGAGCCAGTGCGGTGCATAAAAATGGGGATGAGGAAGAGGTTGCAGTGTGGCTGCCCATACCTGATAAAGTAATGAGCCTGATTTGTGTTCTAAAGGAGGTTCCTTCTTGTTCAGAATGTGCAAACAGCTTGCTCTTTGTCCCACATTGTTCCTACACGACGTTTATCAGGGCCACCTCTTGGGATTAGCACCTGCAAAAAGGAAGGGACATTGGCAGGCTTGGGCAAGGGGAGAAGCTGAGCTGAGAGGCAGTGCCACTGCAGGCTTCACCTGATCCATTGGGGAGCTCTGGAGCTAGAAACAGCCCTTTAAAGATGTCTCGAGCTTTGGTCATGGGCAGAGCTTTGCACTGATGAATTGTTGCCTGCAGGCTGCCCTGCGAAGGAGCTGTGGACTTGAGTGAAGCATATTTGGCCAAACTAGCTTCTTCCCATGCCTCACCCCAAAGCACCCTGCCCCAACACACACAGACGCATACACTATATGTAGTACTTACTCTCCATATCTCACTTTACTGCTTACTTGCCTTCTAAGTATTTCCCTCAACAAGTGAAATCCAATCAGCACTAACTGGACATTTACTATATGCAATAACTAGGTCAAGGGCTGAAGAGTATTTTTTATTTTTATTTTTTGAACATGTAGAAATACATCCTCTATCCTCCAGTGTGTGTGTTTGTGTGTGGTGGTAGGGGTGGGAGTCCAGGGTAGGACATATGCACAGACAGACCCAAAGCACGAGATTGAATATAGATGCCAAGAAGAGGCGTGTGGCTGGTCAAGACAGAGTGTTGGAGCAAGTGGGCATTTGGATTTGGCTGTGAAGGGTTGATAGGACTTAGATGAAAAAAAGGGAGTTAAGGGCATTCTGGAAGGACCTATGGGTTCATGCAAAGACACAAATCCTGGAGAATATGGAACATGTTTGAAGGAGAGTGTGGTGTGTGTGTGTGTGTGTGTGTGTGTGTGTTCACATGCATGCGTGTTGGCAGGGTGATGACTAGTAGCTTGGTTTGGCTGAAATTTAAGGTTAAAAAAGTAATAAGGCAGTGGGAGACCAGTTCATCTTTTTCCTTCCCCAACCTTCTCAAACTCCGGTCCCCAATTCCAAACTGAAATGTATTCAAGATGTTTAATTGATGCGGCATTTGGGAGCTTTCCCCACAGGCAAGAGTCAAGGGGGATGCTCAGTAAATCCCTGTTGATTTCACTCAGTCAGCATTCTTTTAATATCTATTGCTAAACCTCAGAAAAACGAAGGAAAACTTGAAATATCTGGCTTCCTTGCTTCCCTGCTGCCCCTGAGCTCTCCCTGAACTTGGACTCCACCAGCTAGAAGAATAGGATTTTTTAAAAGCATCCTCTGCTGAACTCCACAGCTACTTGGACAAGGAATCTGATATCAAGTGCCACATTGAGACATGGAAGAGGGAAACGTTCTTGGTTTCTTCCAGACGCGTTGAGGAACCATTGCTGGATGGTGAGAAGACCTGGGCTGGAGACCCGCTGGCACCCCAAGCTGTGTAATCCTGGACAAGTCATTTGTCTTCTGGGGACAGAGTTTCCTCAGCTATACAATCAGGATAATACTATCTCCTTTTGACTGTTGTGAAAATAAACTGAGAAAAGGTGTGTAAATAAATACCTCAAGAAACTTAGAAATGCAACTTTAGATTTCTCACACCAAATGTCAGGAATGAAGGTGCTTACTGAGGAATATCAGTTCTCTGCGCCACCTCCTTTTGGAAGACAAAGGAGCGTGCCCTTGGATCATCAAATAATAAGTCCAGCTAATGGCTGAATCCTATCACAACATTTAGTTGATGAAAGGACCAAACCTTGGTGATTTACATATGTTTTTGATATTCCATCAGGATCTATACAGGAGCTATTCAGCAGGCCCAGCAGCATTCAACCAGCAGGAAAAACTGGAGTTGGCAAGGTCGAGGCATTCCTAGCTAGAGAAGCTTTCTAGCACCTTCAGATAGGTCTACCACTGGGGCAATGCTGAGCTTCCACTCCATTTCTGCCTTGCTTCCTGCTACTCCCACTGCTATTCCTCTCATAGCAAATAATTCATACTATTATTTATGCTGTAGGCATTTGGTACACAAATAAAAAGCTGGAATCAGTACAAAGTACCAAGCAAAGAATCTTTAGGAAGGATATCAATAAAGGGGGGTGTCTCTGCAGGTTCCTCCCATCACCATGCCTGGCAAACAATGGGTCCTCAATAAATGTGTAGTCATGCAAGGAGTGAATTCAGAGTTGGGGAAGTTGCGTTTGGGCATGAACGATCAGGTAAGCCTTTTTGCAGGAGATAGAGCCTGCAGTAGTGCTGAAGGATGAAGAGAATCTGGGTGCGGGGAGGGAGAAGGAAGGCAAGGGAAGGCATAGCATTGCCACACCAGACCAGACCATGTGTTAGAGAGAAGGGAGTGGAGCAAGAATGTGTGGAGGGTCTCACATTCATTTCAAGCCATTGGATGAGTCCCCAGGCAGCAGGGAGCCATTGCAGGTTTCTAGGAAGAAAAAGAAGGAGTATTTACTTTCAGAAGACTGCTCTGTTAATCTTATGCTTATGGACGAGAGGCAAGAGGGGCCAGATGGTATCTGGTCTACAGAGGGACTTTCCTGCCACAGGTAGAGCTCTCAAAACAGCGAGTTTGATGACAACCCAGAATTGCCCAAGTGTTGCTCTTATTTATTTATTTTTTTCCGTGAAGTCTCCATGACTCATTTGGCTCAAGAACATCCAAGCGATCCACCCTTTCTTTATTCTATAATTCTTTAAACAGATTTGATTTGCTATTTTTCACCTTTGGGGAAAGACAGATATAGCTACAACCCTCGAGGATCTACTCTCCCTTCCTTTTTCTGGAGAGCTTTGTTTGCTTCAGGATGAATTGGCCTGATTGGCTTGGTCCCAGTTTACAAAAGGCCTTTTGGTCATTTAACCTCTTTGTGTTCAGTTTCAACATCAACAAAACTCAGCTGATAATTCCTACTCCCTAGGATTGGTTGCGGAGGTCAATGGGGCCATTGTGGTGAAAGTGCTCTTAGCCTTTTCACAAACAAGTTTGCACGTAACAAAAAGATTCTTTCCTTTGAAGAAGCTTTCCTATTTCATTCCTTTAAATGCTCTTTGAAATGATTTTGAATGTGTTCTTTGGAGGGGAGCTCCCAAGGTGGCTTGGGACAAGCCACTGAGAGTCCTTCAGCCCTCCCGTTATAGCTGATGGTTGGAAGTTATCAAGGTAGGAAGTGGCCTTGCTGGGAAGATTGTATTGCAGAGGTGGGACTGGGTAGAGAGGAACAGGAGTGGAGGAGGACAGAGGAACATCTACTTGGATTTGGTGAGGCTTTTAGTCTGGTCACCTGGACTTGTAGTGAGGGTATCCTAGTTTGGAATAACTTTCTCATTGCTCCAGAAGAGAACCAATGAACAGATATGTCTGCATGCCCAGAGGAGTGACAGACATTTATAAAGTGCTTTGAAATGTATGGAATTATTTGTATTGTCTCATTTTCATCTTTTCAAGGGCCCTCTGGGGCTGGTATCATTGGGATCCCTCTTCTACATCTTTCTTTAAAAAAAAAAGTTCAGAAAGGAAAAGTGATTCGACTCAAGACATGGAACCAGTCACCCAGCCATGTTTCTGACTCTCCGCCATGGGTCCAGGCCCTCCAAGAGCTGACAGCTTAGTAAGAGGGAGGTGACTCACACACATGGAAACATAACCGCCAGGCCACAGCCACACGTGTGTGCTAGTCAGACAAGCATTATTATAAGTCATCCCGGTTCTGGCTACTTTGCAGCTGACGGAGTGTTTACATGAATTAACAAATCATTTAAATCTCACAACCATCCTATGCTACAGCTGCTTACTGACCCCATTTTCAGATTTGAAAATTGAGGATTAAGATAGTAAAGCCTCTAGCCTAAGGTGACTCATAAGCAAAAGGCAGCCTGATTATTGGCTGCCCAGACCACAGACCCCCAGGTGCATGCCTGGCTGGTCCTCGCTGCCCTGTAGCTTCCAGTGTGCGGTCCAGGGCATGGTGGCAGTGTGTGTGTCAGAGGGAAGAGAGCCCCCACTTTACCGGAGAGAGCTCCCCATTTTCCTCCTGACTTTTCTTGGTGTATAGGAAGAACCTGGCATCAAATACTGTGGCAGGGTTGAAAAGTTAGGAGCCGCCTTTCCCTGCTGCCAGCCCTGCCTGGCAGGAGGGCAGGCAGAGAGCAAGCAATGGTGGTACTGTTTGGTCTCCTGCCTTCCTTTTGGCCAGTGGGTGGGAGCAGTGCTCACCACCCAGTTGGTCCTCCGAGCCTCGTCTGGCTTGATGACTAACCCGGGGATAGCAGTGGCACCGCTGGGACTTTACCAGCAGGGTGGGCTGCACAGAGCTGTTGGCACAGATAATGCACAGCCTTCAAACACCCTCCGAATGG
>JAQZBX010003704.1:12378-58800 GCA_029593785.1 Cabassous unicinctus
CCCCCCCCCCCCCGCCCCCAGTAAGCCCTGCCTACTTGGGTTGCTTTAAACCTAGCAAATGGAGTGATAAAGCCTTAGGATGCATAAAGTTCAATTTTGTCCTTTGCTGCTTTTTGGCACTCAAAATTGAAAGGGGTTTTTCTCACGATCGGGAGGAAAGAGTGACATAGAAAAAAAAATCATCTCACTGGCAAATTAACAGATAAGGGTCTACCCTGCTGATGCCATGCCAAGCAGACGTAAAAATGCTATCTCTGTATCACAGCAAAGCCATTTTTCCTAAACCGGGGAAATAACGTAAGTCAGAATACAGGAATGGTTTCTCCTTTTCAATGTGTTTTTCAAGTTTGAGATCTAAAACTAAAATTGAAACTGGCACTTATTTGTACGTGACAACCCTGTTTTCCTTTAGACACACTACATTTATTAAATTTTTATGAGAATTTATAAAGATGCCCAAGGAATTAAAGTGATGCTCATGATAGCCAAACAGAACTATAAAGCTATTTCTAAATAGCATTTTCAGCATATTAACTGTTACTTAGATAACAGCCCTATCTATCTCTTCAGGACTTCTTTTTGGGTTTATCACCAGAGCCTGCAAATTAATATGGTAATTATAAGGCAGAAAGCTGGATCACTTAACAGTTCATTATTGTTCAAATTGAAATCTATACTTTTCTGGATCTCCACAGGGTTATGAACTAGATGGGGAAGGGGTATATCATTCTGCAGAATAATCGCTCACGGTTCTCTCTCCTCTGCATGCAGAGAACCAGCCCATCATATTACACTCATTTTCATGCTAGTCCTGTACTGAAGGGTTGGGGGGTGAATCCTACTGTCAACCCTGCCACCCTCTTCTTCAACTCTGCCGTCTATACAGGAGGGAGATTAGATGCCCTGATTTCTTGCCCTTCCTCATTCTCAAACCACGTAGATGACCCAGCTTCGTTTTTAATCAAAATACCAAGCTAGCTACTAATTTTCAGATTTTGGCTACTTAAAAAAGCATGCAGTCTTGCAAACTTCAGTTCTGCTAAAATTGCTGCTCTCAAGAGCATGTGCAGGGTCTAGAAGTCTGCAGGGCCTTCTGTCCAGCATGTGTTTTGGAGAGAGCTGTAGTGTGAGGGAGATAGGAAGCTATGAAAGAAGCCAAATTCCAGTGTTTTTTTTTTTTTTCAGATTAGCACATTTTAAACCAAAGGCGGCTTCCCACGTAATGTAACCAATGTTACCATATTCTAGCATTTAGCTTTTAATAAGCTTGATTAGCCAACAGTTTATCTGAATGAATAATGTCACAAACTAGAGGCCAAAATCTGAAATGGCTTTTTTTTTTTTCCTTAAAATTAGGAGCAGGGAGAAGAGGTGGAATTCTTGAGTTCAAAATGGATGATACTCTATCGTAATCGTTGAGCAGCCACCCTCGCCACTCTTCCTGCTTGCTAGCATTGGTCACCTCCGTTTTCACCTGATACTTCTAGGAAGTTTAGAGACAATTGGATGTGGAAGGGTTCAGAGTAGAATCACAAGCCACACATCTTTCAGATGGAGCATTTTTTTTTTTTTTCCTAGAATTTTTCAGCAGCCAGAGAAACAGACCGTGTGTGTTTTGGGTGCTCTCTGGATGTGGTCATTTCGCTTCTACAACCTGATAAGACGGAGCCCTCGAAGGTTCCGGGGAAGGTGCTACTGGCACGATATGTAGAATCTTACCGGTTTGTGTTTTGGGGACAGAGTGTTAACACCTTTCTGAAACCGACATGTGGTTATCTTAGCTGTGAACACATGATGCTCAGATGCTTCATCTGATCAGGACTCTGCGTTCTAGGACACCACCTACATTTCAGCATATGACTTTACTGCAGGCTTTATTTTTTTCCTGATTGAATTGAATCATTAATGTGCTCTAGGACCTGGCCTCTCCAATATTGTCTTGGTTTCAGAATCCATATGAAGAGCATTTGTTTCTTGTTTAGAAAATCCATGATTTCCCCCATTGCTTTTACAGTGAAGTTTTTCTACATTAAACCTTTTTATATTAAAGCTATTTATCGTATTAGTTCTTTCTCTAGTACGACAAAAGTTTGAAGACCCCTTCCAATAAAGCTATCCCAGGGAATGATCTGCTGTTGTGTGGTTTCTGAGAATGTCATCCCATAGGGATGAGTTATAATGACTTACATCAGTCTAATTTGAATCATCTTAAAATTTATCCAAATGGCAAAAATTCTCTTTTAGATGAAGGAAGATTCAATTCGGGAACTCAAGTTGGCGCCAAAGTGCCGAGACTCCATTTGAGAGTGCTCTGTAAATTAAAGTATTTATAACTTCTTTTAGCTTGCTGCCCCAGGTTACAAGAAATGGAATTCTACTTGGGTTTCTCAGCATTGTGGTCTCTCATTTTCATTTTAGAATGGCTGTTGGGCTGCGTGGAGTTTATACTGATGCATGCTTCTTGTTCCCACATTGACTCTGGGGCATTGGAGGACAGCCAAACACATTTTTCTGCTGTGTGTTTTGTTATGAGGAAGTCTCCTTTTCAGAGTTCTGCTCTGATGGGTGCTATTATTTTTATTTATATGAGAATATGAGAATGATATGAGACTACTAAAATGAAGGTCCAGCAAGATACATATGGTATTGGTAAAAAGCAGATCTGGGATGAATTCATTTTAAAATTAAGTTGGTTTTTTTTAATGGACTGACCTGGAATGTGCTTTATTGAAACATTCACTTTCTAAAAGTATTTATTCTTATTTTAGTGGAGATGGAATTGGGGGCATGAGGCAGGGTCAGAGAAGAATGTATCTTGTGGAGTTTCATGTGCTCGAGAGGGACAGACAAGAATTGGCAAGAGTGGAAATAGGCCTTTCTTCTTTAGTGCCACTACTGTTTCAGAATCAGGTCACATAAACTCATATTGTCTTCTCTTCCCACCTACTGAGAGAAAGAAGGGACACAGAAGATGGTTTGATGCAAACAGATCTGTTAAAGAAGCCACTCCCTAGCTGCGTGAAGCTGGGGCTTACTTTTGTTATCCGTCTAAATGGGGATGATAATCATACCTTGTCTTAGTTTCCCATTTGCTAATATAAATACCATACAATGAATTGGCTTACCAACAGGAATTTATTGGTTCATGGCTTCAGAGGCTGGAAGGCTTGTTTCCTTCTGGGTGGGTATCTTCCAACTGGTTGGCAATCTTTGAAGTTTCTTGGCTTTTCTATCACGTGGCAATGCACATAGTGGATCTTCTCCTTTCTCTTTGCATTGACTTTCAGCCTCTAGGTGCCCACCATGGCTTCTCCTTTCATATTCAATTCCCTTTGCTTATGATGACTTCAGCCATGTTGGTTTAAGGTCCACCCTCATTCAGGTTGGTCATAAGTAATAACCAATAACATCTTCAAAGGTCCTCCTTACAAATGGGTTCACACCCACATGACCAGGGGTTGGGACCTGAACATGCCTTTTATAGAGAATGTGATTCACTCCCCAACTGGCCTCACAGGGTTGTTAGGAGACTAGTTGTTAGCGTAAAGAGTTTGAAACATGCCTGGCACATAACACTAAATGCATATTAACTGCTGTAGTACTTCCACTACTAATCAGCATCATTATAAAACTACTTTCTGAGGTATTTTCACCAGAAGCTGCATCTTGAGTCAGACAGCTTCCACTCCTTGTCAGCTCTGTAATTTGGGGCAACTTCCTTAAACTCTATAAGTCTCAGTTTCTTTACCCATAAATGGAGATAATGATAGCTGTAAGATTGCTAGAGGATTAGATGAATAGGCATACATAAAGCTCTTTTATGGCCTCTGGTTCAAGGTCAGTAGTAAATATGGGTTAGTTATGATGGCTACTGATGTTATTTCATACATGGAGCCACTTAGTTGTTCTCACTCATTCTGGAGCTTTTGTGGCTCTTTGCCTCACAAGTAGCTTATGAGTATCTTCTTTTTGCTAAGCTCATCGCCTTCCTCTTTTCATGCCAGTTTCTGACCTACATCCACACCTTTAAATTTGCCCAAGGTTCTGTAAATTCTGGGCGAAGCTAAAACAGGATGAGACATTTTCCATATTTATTAGGTGTCCGTTAATTATATAGATTACTAATTTCCTCTGATAGCCATGCTCATCCTTCTGAATTTGAGTGACAACTGGATTCTTTGGGTTTAGCAACATGTCTGATTATCCCCAAAATTAATCCAAAGTTTAACCTGGTGTATGCTTTCTTTTTCCTGTAATGATGTCTAGGAGTTAAGGGTTGGGACCCACCAGAGGAAAGCAAAAGAGATGAGATGACTGTTCCAAGCTTAGCTTTGGGTGAACTTGATCCTTATCGGCCATGTGCTCCACAGAGTGTTAACTATAAACCAACCTTCTTGGTATTTGTCAGTTATTCTGGTTAGAGAGACTGACAATTATAACTCTGAGTCATTTGCATGCCTCCTTCTGATACGTGTCTGCAAGGGGCCTAGTGTCTGGCACAGAGTAGGTGCTCATTAGTGTTTGCGGAGTTGGCATCTCATCACCTAAGAAGAGTTTTGTCCCCAGAGATTCATTTCAGAAGACATAGCATGACTTTCAGGAGATACCCCGAACCCCTGTAACAGTAAGCTTGATGCCTCTCTCTTCTCTCCCCTCATCTCTTTTGTTTTAAAAATAGATGCTATCGAAGCTTTGGAATCCCTAAGAAGTCGAATGGACCAGAGTCTGCTCGTGGCTCTGCTGCCATTGTCTTGCTGCCTGGCAGTTCACTTGACCTTTCTTCCCTTCCTTTTCCCATAAGGAGGAAACCTGCTGTGTATAGACCCCATGGGGGCGTTGGGAGGATTTCATGAGTGAATACAACTATCTCGGGTTATAATATGATGCTGCCAAGTACTTTGAGACACTGGGATGAAAGATGCTGTGTGAAAGAGCATTGTTATTACATTTTGTTAAAAATATGGATCAAAGGCTGGCTATACAGTAAGTGCTAAATGTTAATTATTGTTATAATATCATAACAAAGCAGATGCCAGAATGGGAGATCCCATGAGAAAACCTATTATAATAAGCCAGTGTGAAATGTACATATTACAAAGATATTTGGCAAGGAGGCAGATTTGGTTTTGAAATCTCAATGAACAATTAAACAGAATAAAAAAAATAACTTTTAATGCAATGAAAAATATAAGTATCTTGACAACTCTTTAACATAAAAATAAGAAGCTGCCTTTTCCCCATAGAAAAGAAACAGCATTATTGCTCTCTCTCTCTTTTTCTTTTTTCCCGAGCAAGAGATATATTTGTGGCATCCTTGGAAGTAGGAGGGAATAAAGCAATAATTTTCCTTACAATGACCCCTAAAATAACACTCTTTATGACAGAGACAAAATTGGAGGAAAATTCTCAAGTTTATAGTAGAGCAATGAACAAATCTAATTTTTTAAAGTTCAAATTAGTTCATGTTCTATTACCAGTTTCTCTATCGTCCCTCAAATGCATGTTCTATTTGATACCGTTAGCGGATGAACTTCTGCCAGCATTCATAAGTGTCACCGAGATTTCTCAGCTCAAGCTATTCACATATTTTCAGATCTAGAATGCACAGTACAACATATAATAGCAACTGGGAATAGGAGGAAGGAGAAGGAGAAAAGACATAGGAAGACAGATTTAGAAAGAGAACTATACCTTAAAAAATTCAAGGTCAAGAGAAAATAATTGCTATGTCCTTGTGCTTTTTAAGAATGGAATATGTGTGAACTCACCTGGCATACTAAATCTTTTTTTTCAGAATATTTCAGACAATGAATGACCAACTCCTAGGGGAAAGTAAAAGCATATATTTGCTTTGGGAAATGTTTTTCCTTTGGGGGACAAAAGGGAGAAGAGGAGGACTACACCTCACCCTTAGCAGATAGGATTGCGGCCAGATTACAATTACAATCATCTTGGTTCCATCTCCATGTTTATCTGCCCTGATACCCTTCCAGCCACCTGCCTGCTATTAATTTATTCAATGCTGAGTTCAGTTTTTTCCCTTTTAACTTCTTCCCCCTTACTCCAACTTTAAAAAATGTATTCATTATTAAAAATAAACCAGCACCATATTTGTTTGTCAATTGTGTCATGAGTGCTTTTGTTTGAAAGGTGGAGGAGGAGTTGGGAAATCAAACATGCCAACTTAGTTTGGATTTGAGTTGAAATGTGAAAAAAAAACCTAGCTTTTGGTATTTACAAAAGTCATCTCAGAATGACTCAATAGCCTCCAAGGGAAATCACTGTCCCTCTGCCTATGCCCTTCAAAGGTCACAGACCTCTCAGTGACTGTATAACTGGGTGCTGCAGCTGGGATTGGCGATTGCACGGGCATCTTGCCTTTCTCCAGACTCAGCAGTGCCCTTTGTTGCTTTCTTAGTCCTTGGGATGTCGAAGAGATTTCGTGGTAGTGCCTTGGGAGCTGCTCATTAAAAAATAAATGAGTGGGAGTGGATGTAGCTCAAGTGGTTAAGCGCCTGCTTCCCACGTATGAGGTCCCAGGTTCGATCACTGGTATCTCCTAAAAACAAAACAAATAAACAAACAAACAAAAACAACTCGCACTGGGGAGCAGATGTAGCTCAGTGATTGAGCACCTGCTTCCCATGTACGAGGTCCTGGGTTCATTCCCCAGTACCTCCTAAAAAAAATAAAAAATAAATATAAATAAATAACTGAATAAATAAATAGACACTGGAATGAAAAACCTCAGCACTGAAGTCAGGAGTCTTTGAGTCGTGAAGCCATGGGAGGTGAGCATAGCCAGATGAGGCCTGTGAGTGGATGAGGAGAATTAGGAGGTAAGCCTGGGATGGGTTTTCACCTTCTAACCAGCCTTTTCCCTCCCAACCTCATCAAACCATAGCCTTTTCTGGGCAGATACTTCCCAAGTACAGAGGCCTAGAATTGTTGAAAAGTGAAGGCCATTGAATATCTTTTTGGTCGCCACATGCTATAGTTCTCTGTTTCTCTGCTCTAGAGAAACTCATATAAAAATTAGGGACTTTCTTTATGATGATCTTGGGTTTTGATTCTAAAGGTATTCCTTTCATTTTACAGCAGACATCGTTGTTGAAAGAGCATCTACTCGGTACCAGGTAGAAGGGATATAAAGTCAGATAAGACAGCCTTGCCCCTCAGCCTGCTGAAAGCCTAGTGGGAGGCAAAGCCATGAAAAAGCAATAAGTTCAGGAGTATTATAGGGGTTAGGAGATAAGATAGTCTGGAATGGGCTAATTCTACTTGGAAGGTGGTGGTCAGGAAAACTATCAGCGAGGAATGACTTATAATCAAGGTCTTCAAAGGAAGGCTGGGGAAGAAACCAAGTGAGCAAAGATGTGACAGAGTGAAACCACTGCTGATTTAGGGGAACTGCAGGAAGTTCTCTGTGGCTAGTGCCTTGCCCAAGGGGGTGTGGTGTGAATGGGTGTAGGTGGGAAGGAAAAAGGTCAGGCTGAGGCTCTAATCAGATGTTAGGATGGGGCTGAGCAGCTTGGGCTTTTTGCTCTACAGAGATGTTTCTCATGCAATAATGTGTATACGTACCAACTGGGACCTTATTAAAATGGATATCTGGATTCAATAGGTGGTGGGCTAAGATTCTATGTTGACAACACACTCTTAGCTAATGCCTGTTGTACTGCTAGTCTGGAGATCACCTTTTGAGAAGCAAGGAGGCAGACCAATGGTTCTAAAACCAAGCTTTACATTAGAATCTCCTGGGGAGTGTTTACAAAGTATTGATGCAGGGCTCCACCAAAACCCCACTAAATTAGAACTTAGGGTAGGGATTGGGCCTTAGTATACTCTTTTAAAGCTCTCCAGGTGCATTGGTCAGCCAAAGGGGTGCTGATGCAAAATCCCAGAAATCTTTTGGCTTTTATAAAGGGTATTTATTTGAGGTAGAAGCTTACAGTTACCAGGCCATAGAGCATAAGTTACTTGCCTCACCAAAGTCTGCTGCCACGTGTTGGAACAAGATTGCTGCTGATGTCTGCCAAGAGTTCTGTGTGCTTACTTCCTGGGGCTCCAGCATTAAAACTCCAACCTCCCTTCTCTGCTGTGTGCTTTCTCTGTGAGTCCCCACCCACCAAGGGGGCGGGGACTCAGCGTTCTACTGACGTGGCCCAATCAAAGCCTTATTCATTATTTAATCAAGTAAAAGTAAAACCTTTGAATCCAATACGTTCTAATATGCCCAGAAGAACAAACCAGTTTATAAACATAATCCAATATCTATTTTTGGAATTCATAAACATCAAACTGCTACACCAGGTGAATCTAATTTGAGTCAGAGTTGAGAATTCCTTGGCTTGGGGAATCACTGAAGAGTTTTGTGTAGGAGAAGAGATGGGTGTAGAGCTGTGTCTTTGATGTAGCATCTCTGTGAGTGCTGCATGGGTGAACTGCAGCAGATGCATGGAACTTCATTTAGATGGGGGGGCATAAGGCAGTAGCAGCAGGGATAGAAAAATTGATACAGTTATGAGAGCTTTGGGATAATAGACTGTGTAGATTTGGAGGTTAGTTGACTGTGGAGGGTGGTGATAAAGATAGAGTCAAGGATGACTGGTTTATGGCCAAGGTAACTGGTTGGATGCTGTTTCTGGAAAAATGGACAGGGCATCCAAGAGTAAAAACTAATTAAAAACAAGATTCTGTGGGAAAGCTGAGGGTCCAGCTCAATCTTGAAATGAAGTGAAGGAAGATTGTGTACCTGATGGTGGAGAAGGGGTAGGGTAGGGCTGTAGAAGTAAATTTTGACTGGCACCATGGAGACTAGCAAAATTTAGTGACACAAAAGAATGCATGCCCAGTGGCGGAGATTCACACAGTAAAGGGTTGTGGGGATGTGCAGTGATTTGAGGTGTGGCTGAGCTCACCCAGGCCAGTGTCCCTTGAATCACACCATCCAGATGGCTGCTTTTGAGTCTGGCACTCCAGAGACACCAGAGATAACTTACAAATCCACGGGAAGTCTTGCCAAGTCTTCGTTTTCTTTTCCATGGAATTGGGAATCATGGTGTACCAGAGGAGGGAAAACAAAGCGACATTTATTTAGCACCTCCCATCTGCCAAGCACTGGGCTAGAGTAGGTTGTATTATCATTCTCACTTTATTCACTAGGTTCAAAGGGGTGAAGTGTATACTCAAGGACACAAATATACAGCTAGTGAGTGGCAAAGGAAGATATAAACCTAATACTGCTTAACACTTACAGTTTCAACTCCAACCTGTAACAAGCTTGGAAGTGGTCACTCCCTGAAGGTGGATGAACTGAAAATCAGTGGCTTTTCTTTGAACCATCAGAGAGCTGAGGTCACAGGGCCATTGGCCACCCTGAAATCTAGAGGCACAGGTGCATTCACAGGGTTACAGCACCCGAGAAATGGAGCAGAAGTCACTGAATGCCGCAGCAGGGGTAAGGAGGATGGGCAGAGACGTCCCCAAAGCTCCACACTAGAGCCATGGTCCCACGTGGGGGAAGGAGATTCATCCCACCCCAGCCCTCTCAGGCTTCCTGCTTCATCTAAGGAAAAAAACCACAATGAAACATAGTCAAGATCAGGACATGTCTTCAAGGAAATAGACTGGGACAACTGCGCCACAGTGTAGGGGAGAGGGAAAAAAAAAAAAAAGAGTATGCTCCTGGAGAAGGGATAAAAATGATTTGTGAAAGGTGACCCTCCAAGACATAGGAGCACAAAAAACTTGACACAGTGAGATTATAGTACATTCTTCTACCCCTTATCCTACCATCACATCCAGGCACCCTGTATAATAACAGTGGACTAAGCTGGAAGAGATCCAAGACATGGACCTTCTCTGGAGCGCAGTCTCAAGGGAAGCCCTAAAGCCAAGAGGGGAGGGAAAAAGGCTCCTAGAAGAATTTGAAGTCTCTGGTACCTATTGCTACAACACACACTAAACACAGCTCAACTCCCAGGCAGATTAACATAAACCTAAGACTGGTCTGTTTTCAAAACCCTATGTTGTTCCCAGTTAAAAAAAAAAAAATGCCCACAAGTTACTCTACCAAATTATTTCAGTCACCAACCAAGTCTTTTTAAATTGCTAAAACAAAGATAAAAATAAGACTTAACTAGCCTCAAGAATTTCATTAGCAACGCTATGTTTGCTGTTTGCTGAGGGCTGACCATGCTCCAGACTCACACGTTTTCTCATTTGATTCTCATTTGTTGTAATAATTTTCAGTTGACTGATAAGGTTCAGAAAGATGAAGCCACCAGCCGAAGTCCACAAAGCTAATAATTATTGTAGCCAAAGAGAAGCCAGATTTCCTGATCTCAGGCTTTTACAACCATGTCACGCCACTTTCCGCAGGAGCTTCGCTGTGAGAGGCAGACCTATTTGATAGGAAAAAATATGGAACAAAAATTGTGACCCATGTTTTATCTCCACCTCTGATGCTTCGGCAAACTCACAGCATATGTCAGTCACTGGTAAGAGGGACAGAAAGCCTCAAATGTAAGCAAATACGTTGCAATGAAACTGAGGAAAACAGACATTTTTGCCGAAGAAATAGTGGAGAATCATCCTGGAGAAAGAGAGGCAAATTTTTCCGGCACTGGTTACCACTTAGCTGGTATTTTGTGACACTTCATTAAGAAGAATCAAGTGCTGGGGATTTTCCAGGAGGAACTCTTTGCAGAGAGTCATTGGCCCGTTGGCATAATGGGTGGGGATTGTCCCAAGTCTGTTTAGACTAGGGGCAAAAGTCGGCTCACATGGCTTGAGGCAGCTTTTAGGATTTTTCTATTAAGAATGCTATAACGGGAAAACACACACACACACACAACACTTTTGTGAGCACTATTTAACCACTCATACTGCCTGTGTGTGATGTATGAGATTATAGAGAATAAAAAGCAAGAGGGTTAATGTTTTTCCTGAGGGGACTGAGATGGGAATTAGAAGAGTCATGGCGTCAGCGTTAGATTCTCTAGGGACATCCCACAGTAGCCCTGGGAGAATCCGGTGGCAAGGGCTCCTGGTAACCTCCCCCTGCGTCTGTTTGTTTTACTGGGTAACTAACCAGCCTTCTCACTGGACTATCCGTTTCATTAGCAGAGACCACCATGGCTGGTGATAGACCACCTGTGGGTGGTGGCTGCGTAGTAAAGGGAGGGGCCTGACCTTACGGGGCAGGGAAGCCCAGTGAGCCAGTTGGGGACATGTGGTGAGGGGCAGAGGCAGGAGAGATGAAGCAAGGGCATTGGCACTAAGTAATGCATTTTGGAGTATCGTTCAAGAGCGAGCACCAGAAAATTTTCCTAAGGACAGACTAAAGCATCCTCATTCAGAGACACCACGGCCCTAGCTACGGAGTTAGTTTCTGGGACGCCCTCAAGGGGAGCCGCTTTGGATTCTGGCACTCTTTGTGGCTTGGAAACTGATTGTCCTAAAGCATTGTCACAGCACATAGTAAGTCGGTAATGGCTTTTTTGATGCATTTAACAAAGATTTAAGGTGGAATAATTTCTGCTCACTTAGTGAGCAGGTACCACACATGGGGTTTTGAGCTGGGTGCCGAGGATGCAAAGAGGAATATTGGTGTTGATTTGAACAAATTCTACACTGTTAGAAAGTTAGATGTGAGGTTTCGCTGATGAGGACAGAGGGCCTGGGAAGAAGGGAATCATGCTATCCATTGTGCTAACATGACTATCACCCTCTGAACCCAGGCTGAGGAATTAAGCTCACAGAGGCTTAAGTATTTTGAGTATATTGCGTTCTTGGTCCCATCAAGTTCATGTAATCGCATAGCTTTTCAGGGTAACCTAAGTTCATTTCAGGTATCGATGCAAAACTTCATTTTTCATCCTTGGAGGTTATGTCTACTATTTCAGTAGCAAAGGAAGGTGACGCCAAAGAGTTTAACTACAAAATTTAGTTTTCTAAAAGCAAGGTGCAGCAATTATTATTTTTTTTTACAATTCCATTATACGAAATCTACCACAGAGTACTTTTCAGGCTATTTAGTTATAAAATGAAAACAATTGTTAAAAACAGCATTTCTTCTGGTCATAGTAAAGTGGGGCCTGGCCTTAGGATGAATTTCATAGTATTTATCCTGTTTTGTTTTTCTTTTAGTGGGATAAGACCTTTTGGGTCTCCAGCAAAATCCACAGAAGTGCTTCCTGAAGGATATGAGTCCTTAATAAGATTCAGACTTGAAGTTTAGTGGGGAAGCTGCCTTCTCATCACAGAGTTACTGCTTAGTCAGAAGCAGGCACAAGACAGGAATATTTGACATCACCTCTCAGCCTGGGGCGGCCGGTGTGCCAGCGCCAGCTCCTGGCTGGACGGGCTGGTGGCTGGAAGCGACGTGCCACTGAGCACACTGCTCGTGACCTTTCTCAGAGTCACGGCTGCTAGCTCCTCTCTGACATAGCCCGCTGGAACCAAAGACCCGAACTTCAGGAGGGAAGCTCATCTCCAAAAACCATTCCAAATTCTACACATGGCCACACTCAAGGGTATGCTAATTAGCACAATTAGATTGTATTTGATTAATGGCCCTTGGCAAGATTCCACGAAGAACTGTGGTGCCTGGACCAGGTTCTGGCAGGCATGCGAGTTTCTGACTTCACTGTTTTCCCCAAACCCACCCCAGAAAAGTTGGTGACGAGCCTGATGAGTTCTTAGAGACTCACCAATGGCTTCACAAAAGGAACAAAAGGAAAATGCTTCAACTTTTTGTTTCTAAAACATATACTGTTGCATGAAGATTTTTTTTCCCTTTGAGAAAATGTCACTGATAAATCCCAAAGCTAAATGTAGAAATTCTGAAAAGAGAAAAATAAAATAATGTTTGGATCAGATCTTTTCTTTTTTTTTTTTATAAAGCAAGAGAAAATGCACTGGAAAATTCCTCCTAACCGAAACTGACTTTTGTGAAGCCAGGAACTTCCACCTAAACATATCTACTAATCCAGTTTTCTGTTGAGTAATTTTTCGTTAACTGGCTTGGGCGTACGCATCCAATAAAAGCTAATCTTTGCTATACAAATAAGCTAGAGGTTTTATGGGTGACAATAAAAAAAAGTTTATCTGAAAATCAGGTATTGGCTGTGTGGGAAGATTTTTTATTTTTTGCCAGTCCTAGGAAAACCTCATTATCCCAATATATTACTTCATTTATTTTGTCAACATGTATTATTGAGTGCCTACTATTTGATAGGCACGAAATAAGTGTTGGGATACAAGATAAACTGTCTCTGCCTGCATAGTACCTTCTATGGAGGGATTCTAGGTTGGATTCAAAACTAAAATATGCATTTATTCAACAAGCATTTATTGGGTGCCTGTGATATGCCCCGTGGAGGAAAGAGGGAGTTGCAGGGTGCAGGGACATGGTAAAAGGCTGCTCCTTTCTGGCCATGTGTGGACAAAAGTGTTGTGGGTGCAGAAAGCTTTTAAAAGGTGGGCGGTTCAGGATGAGGTCACGCCAAGTAGTGCTTCCTCTGCTCTCAGTGTGTGAGGGGAGGGGTCAAGCTGGAGGGAAGGGGGGCAAAGTGGGAGGGCTGCCTGAGTCACGTGGCCTCCCTCTGGAGCCATTTCCCTGCTCCAAGCTGGCCAGTCAGAAGTGCTTTCCTGGGAACTGCAAAAGCTGATTGGACAATAACTTGGCAGGTGCCTGGAAAGCCCTAGAGCCAGGGTCCACAGAGGGATGCTGAGGTCTCCAGAGCTGCCCACCTGTGAGTAGCGAATGGCTGAGAGTCACTGTCCTCCGGAAGCCATGTGGTCTCCTCCTGGGGTGAGTCACAGCCTGGTTCGGGTGATCACCTCCTCTTCTTTCTATAGCAGCCCTTGGCACTGCCTCCCCCCTGAGCCCCTGCCAGGCTGCCCTGGTGTGCAGAGCAGTGCAAGGAGCTAGTATTCTCCCGCAGCCCATTGCTGGCTCTTTCTCCTCTCCAGGAGGGAGGGGGCAGGACACATGTACCCCTGGGTGCTTTGAATGCCAAAAGCCTGCCATCACCCTGATCTGTATGCAAAGCGTACTGGATACCAAGGTCAATCTCACTCGCACCTCTCACTTTCAACTGATTACTGTCAGGGGTAATACTCAGCATATTTAACAAGTAGCATAGCAGGGACTCGGCCAGTCAGAAAAGATGCACGGTTGATCAGAAAAGGCACCAGCCAGCTTTGAACCTCTGGTACCGCTGTCCTGGTGCATCCCAGTTGAATATCTGCCCTGATGATCACCTTGTCTAACCTGATTTGAAAATAGAGGAACCAAAGAGCCACTCCCCAATTTTAGCCTTGCAATTTACTTGAGAGCCTGTCAAAATGGCTATTCTGAACACCCTGCTAACTCTCCAAGTCTAAGAATAGTCAAAATATGGTGACCTTGAAATTGCTAGCTTATCTGGATTAAAAGACTGTGCATTTGTGTGTGGGAAGGGTGGGATGGAGGAAGTGTGCAGTGTGGAATAGCATAGCTGGTGAGAATCTTGTGGCACTAAGGAACGGTCTCATCTGGACTCCTGGGCATCTCGGAATTTAATGCAGGGAACAAAGCTGAGTGCAGGGGTAACTTTCAAGTCTGATACTAAGCCCATTGCCAAAACAAGGAAGTCTTGGAGCACATTTAGGAAACCAGAGTTGGTACTGAAGGGAACTGAGAGCCTGGGAGATGTAGCTTGGAATGATGGCTAGGACGGGTTGCTTGGGTAATACCTGGGGCAGCGTGGGAGCAGGGAGGAGGGGAGAACACCCGAGCCAGGCCACAAGCCACATCTGGTGTTCTTGTGCCCTGCTGCATGGAGATTCCAGCCCAATTTCTCATCAGGACTTGGCATAAGGAGAACATGCTGGTCTTTCTTCCTGGCTGTCTGAATTTATAGCCCCTCCCTAATCCTGCCTGCCCAATGTACCCCTATCTGAGAATGGCCCTGCCCTTTTGCCTTAGACTAGTACGATAGCACTTCCAGCGTATACCTCATCTGATCCTGAGTAATAAATGTTTGCAAGGAAAAAATCAGCTTGTTATTTCAGTTACGGTATTTATACCCACCCATTAAAACTACACATGGAAACCACAAACAAATTTATTTGCCATTTTTGAAAATTTGGCCCTTAAAGGGCATTAACAAGAATATTGTGCCATTAGTACAGATTGTTTTTAAAACACTTGAAAAGATCCAAATTCTGCTGAATTTTGGGGCCAAGTACATTGGAAATTCTGTCTTGAATTCCAGGATCTCCATGCAGTTTAGTTGCATCCACATTCGAAGAAGAGTGCTATTTAGAAATGACCTTTAACATGCAAGGAGATGAATCTGGTACAGTAATGGAAAGTGTATTCAGACATTCCTGGGCCATCGAAGACCTAATGGAGGAGACCAGAGTGTCTGGTGGGCTGGGCCCTCCCACAGGGGTTGGGGAAGGAGGGAGGGTAAGGTGGGCTTATTCCATGGCTTGAGTGCCTGATGGGGTGTTTTGAGGAACAACCCGAAATGCTTGTCCCTGGAACTGCACTCAGTGCTCCCTTTTTACCATCCCTCAGTAGTTTTGCACTGCCCATTGGATAAAATCCAAACACCTTTCCATTCTGCCACTCTCTATTCAAATCCCAGGCTCGAGTGACAACAAGCTTCTTGGGTTTTCCCTCAAACAGTGATTTGTTAGGCCTCCAAGTCTGTGCACAGGCTGTTTCTTCCTCTGGAATATCCTCTGCAAAGTGGGAGGGCTGCCTGAGTCACATGGCCTCCCTCTGGAGCCATCTCCCAGAGACCACACCCCTGCTCCAATCTGGCCAATCAGAAGTGCTCACCTAGGAATTGCAAAAGCTGATTGGACAATAACTTGGCAGGTGCCTAGAAAGCAAAGCTCTAGAGCCAGGGTCCACAGAGGCATGCTGTGGTCCCCAAAGCTGCCCGCCTCCTGTGGATCTTATGACTTGCTTTTCAGTTTTTCCTTCTAGTTTGGGAGTTATCTTTGCAAAGTCTCCCTTTTTCCTTAATGATACTCCACACTTTCTGTGAGCTTATTATGTACGTGGCTAAGCACATCACATACAATATTTTGTTTGTTTCAAAAACTCTTATTACTGCTATTTTGCAGATGAGGAAACTGAGGCTCAGAAAGATTACATAAGTTCGTCAAGCTAATGCAGTGGGCGTTTTTCTTTTCCCTTAAAATTTTCACTTTGGAATAATTTCAAACTTACAGGATAGTTGCAACATTCATACAGAGAACTTCAACATACCCCACCCCCAATTTTAACATTTTCCCACATTTGCATTTGCTGTATTGTCCTATCTGTCTAATCTATCTATCTATCTATCAAATCTATCTACTTTTCATTTAAACATTTGAGATAAATCATGCTCCTTGAACATATAATACTTTTATGTAATTTTCTAAGCATAAGGATGTTTATTTATGTAACCACCTTCAGTACAGTTATCAAGTTCAAGAACTTTATCATTAATATAAAGCTTACAATCTATATTTCAATTTTTTCATATGTTCCAATAATGTCTTTTGGGCCCTTCCTCCTCCTTTATTAGATCCCATTCTGGATCATATATTGCATTTAATTGCCATTGTCTTTTTAGTTGTACTTTTTTTAAAACTGTGGAAATATATATAGCACATGAACTTTCTGATCTCAACCACTCCCTAGCATACACTTCAGTGGGATTAATCACACTCACGATTTTATGCTGCCCTCATCACCATCCATTACTAGCTACTGTTGGTGTTTTAATATCCTTGCCATATAGCCTGTTGAGTTATTTCAATCAAATAGTCATTTTCCATAGCTTGTGACAAATGAAACTTATGGGTTTCATTCTTTCTCATGAGTTGTCCAGGGTGACTTCAAGACTCAGCTTACGTCAACTCTGTGATGTCTTTCCTGAATAGGTCAGGCAGAGTTGGATGGTTCCCTCCTCTGAAGTCACTGGGAATGTGGTTCATATTTATCCCACATTGTTTACTTCTCTCTTCTTTGTAAGTCTATAGCTTCCTCAATGGCAGAGTCCTTGAATTATATCCATTGCCTAGTGCCACATAGGAGCTCAAAAAAATATTTGTTGAATGAATATATGATTCCTTCTAACCTAGGAGGGAAAGAGAAAGGAATGAAGGGGCAGGGGGAAAGAAACAGAGCCAGCTAGTCACAACAGTAGGCCACTGTATTAGTTTCTTAGGGAAGCCTCAACAAATTACAGTAAACTGTGTGGCTTAAACCAATAGAAATGTGTTTTTTCACAATTCTGGAGGACAGAAGCCTGAAATCAAGGTGCTGGCAGGGCCACACTCCCTCTGAAGGCTCTAGGGGAGAATCCTTCCTTGCCTCGTACAGTTTCTGGTGATTCCAGGTCCTTCTTCACTTGTGGCTGCATCGTTTCAATCTCTACCTCTATCTTCACATGGCTTCATTTTACCTCTATATGTTCTCCACTTCTGCTTCTTATAAAGACACTATAATCCAGGATGATCTTACCATGAGATCCCTAATTTAATTATATCTGCAAAGACCCTTTACCCAAATAAGGTTATATTCATAGGTGCTGGGGGTTAGGAATTGGCTATATAAAGTTTTTTGGGGGGCATCATTTAACCAACACAGTCCACCCTCTGTTCCACCCAAATTCATGTCTGCTCCATGTGCATTCAGAGCACATTTACCCCAACCCAACAGCCCCAAAAGTTTCAACCCCCTAGAGTTACCTTTGTTGCTTCCCCTACTTCATCTGCATATTTTACCAAAGATCTCAGGGCAGGGTACATTGACCAAAGAATGAGAAGTTGTTTGAATGTTAAATTCAAATTCTAAGATCAAATAACTTGATTTTAATTGTTTCATTAAATTAATTTAGGAAACATGTATTAATAATCTTACTAAGTCTCAGTAGATAATGGGGTATAAGAAGGCCTGAGGGAGGCTGGATCTCTGCATGCATGCAGTCCACAAATTATATGTGCAGATTGGTGAATGTCAAAATGAGAGCTGGCAATTGCCACAAAAGAATTATAATAAAGAATGTAGTGGCGCACATGGTTTTTTCTGACTGGGGATATCCAAAGTCTTCATTGAGAAGTAGCATCAGGGCTCATTTTTTTTTTTTTTAATTTTAGGAGACACCAGGGATTGAACCTGCGACCTCATATATGGGAAGCAGGCACTCAACCACTGAGCTACGCCTGCTCCCCAGGGCTCAATTTTGATAGCAATAGAAGATATTTCCTGTAGGATAAAATCCTGGTGGGCAGAAGGTAACAGGGTGGATGTGTGAAGAGCCATTGTATATACTGGAGAATGAAAGAAAGTGGGCTATAGGTAGGTATATGTCCATGGAAAGAGAGCTAAACATGACTTTGTCCAAGGGGACTTTGTAGAGTGTTTAATTCGTTAGTTTATTCATGTCATTTTTATGTAGAAGGAAGGAAAGAGCTGTTATTTTCAAGGCCGGCTGAAGTTTGTGCTGATGGCTTTGAAACCGTGGTTCTCAGTCACCTTAAAAATGCAAGTTCCAAAACTGACTGGACAGAAATTACAATCCACTGGGTCTGGGGTGAAATCCAGGAATCTGTACTCTTATCGGGTTCTTCAGGGATTCTGATGCCACGGGCTCTTCTGGCCCAATTTGTAAACCATTTCTCAGAGTCCCTGTGGTGAGGACACCCTATTCATTGGTTCAGGATAATTTGCTAGTGGACTTTTTGGTTCTTTGATCAGATCATGGTCATGGGGAGCATCCACTGCTGGGAGGTTGCAACCAAAGCAGTTTAACTCTTTTTCATAGAAAGAAAACAGGTGTTTTCCTGGGCTAGCGAAATTAATCTGCCATAAAATGATGTGGCTCTTCTTAAGGGAAAATCTTTAGAAATGGGAATTTCAGGTAAGAATTGTGGTGGAGAAAAGGGTGAGAGCCCTCTGGGGAAAGAGTTGGCCCCAGCAACAAGATGGCTACCGGGTTAGGGTTTGGAGCCAGGATTTCTCTATGGGTGATGAAGGTTAGCAGCAGGCACATTGGATATTATTTCTTGTTCAGTGAAGCAATTCCCCTCTTTCACCTTCAGACCATCAGTCAAAGTCAGTTCCACAAAAGGAACTGGATTAGTGATATTCTGGAAAAGGAATGGCATGGGTCCTTGTCTATGCTTGGAGCAGAATGTTTTGGAGGAAAGATGCAGTTGGCCTGGCCAGAGGTGAAGCTGGACCCCCTTTACTCACCTCTCCCCTGAGAATCTTCAGAAATATTTTGGAGGATCCTCAATTTCTGGAAGAAATATCAGAAATTTTTGAGATTGTAGTTTGAGCCTTTTATCAGGGTATTAAAAGAAAAGTTGATCCCAGAACTTGGACCCACTCTAGTTATATGTATGCAACAGTGCTTAGCAAACTGATTCTCAAATGAGCGACCTAACTTCAGTTGTACTGTGGCCAATTCTATGCCATCATTACAGGATTCAAGTCAGGCTTCTCTAGGACCAAACTGAGTCCTACATTCACAGTATTACTTAATTAATGTTTCAGATAGTCATAAAATTAAATGAAATATCTATGAGGCTCTCAGACAAAAAGATTGCTATGTAAATTTGAACCTCATTATTTTACCAAAGGTTGGAAAAATAAGAACAGATATGGTTACATATTCCCTTGGTAGGCAGTTGTAATGCTTTGGACACGGGTCACATTCGCATGTCTGTTTGATTATAAACACCTGGTCCCCAAAGCATCCTGTAGTTTGTTTCATTTTCAAAGACCGGGATGGCAAATTTAAAATTCAAATTCTTATGAACAGCAGAGAGAATGTAGCTATAAAAGTGTTTTAGACCACAGTGTTTTAAATGAAGGTTAATTTTCTGATAAAATAGGAAATGAAGGAAAAATTATCTTCCTGCACGCAAGCATGGTTTTGAATACTATAGTTCAATTAGATGTTCTGATTGTGCAAACAATCAGCTTCATGTCTTGTTAAACTTCTCCTTTTCAAATTATGAAGCTTTTCTATACTAAGATTAGCAGAGGCATTAAGGGTACAAGCGATAAAAGATCCATGTGAGCTAGAAGGAAAATTCTAACTTAAGAAGATTCAAAACTAAATGAGAACTTCCCAAACTCCCATGATGATCCAATATTATTAAAGAATTATCCAGCATGGAAATTAACTGCTAGTCTCAGAGGAAAGAAAAGTTATTATTCTTTGCTTCTTTCCTAAGATATTGAGTACTTCTTAGTCAATGCAATGTTGCTTTGTGCATAGAGAAGTATACAAAAACGTTAATCAGATCTACACAGGTAATATTTGCAAAATAATTTTTGGGGGATGCAGACTTTATTCCATAAGGGCTGGGTTTTAGAGCAAGGGAAGGAAAGCCCATTGGAATGCCCTAATTTTTGTTGCAAATCAAATTTGCTACCACAAATTTTCATAACTATATATTTTTCCTGATTCCTTCTCAAGTCTCTTTATTTGGCTATAACTGGGCTGTGCCCAGAACAAAGAGATGTGCAGTCATTTTATGCTGTCTTTTTTTAAATACTATTTTTTAATGCTTTCAGTAACGTGACAGAATGTGTTAGCACACACTTTATGGCACTTGGTAGAGTTTGTTGGGTGAGTGAATGAATGATGCATCATCATAGTAAGACGTTTGGTTAATATCATGCCTTTCTCTCTTTCCTTTTAATGTTCAGTTCTTCATTGCCTGTGCTGGGACTGTGGCAATAACCTCCTAACTGCTCTCCTTTTCTCTGAGCTCTCCCCTTTCTAGTCCAACACACCCAGCCCAGCACCTAGCAGAGCTCAGTGTTCTCTGGGTGTGTGGCCTGCTCTGATCTCCAGCCATGCACCCCCCACCCTACCTTCCTGTGTGGCTTCTCTTGAACTTTCTGCTGGTCATCTTCCCAGCTTGGCTTTGGTCCAGCTCAGAGGTCACATCTTCCAGGCAGCCTTCCCTAACTAATCTCCAGGCTCCCACCCAATGTTTTAGGTACGCCACCCTGTGCACTTTTCCAGTCCTTCAGGAGCACTTCTCACATTGCTTTTTCATTGCCTGCGCCTCCTTTTGTCCCCATCCTAAACTGTAAGGCTTTGAGGGCAACATCTGGGTCATGTTCACTCCTATATGTCTGGCACATAGCACAATGCCTGTTATCTAGTGGGTGCTCAGTCAAGGTGTGTATGACTTACAAGTAAGTAATAATTGAATATATTTGGGAGTACCCAAAGGAGACACAGATTCTTCTTAGAGGTTGAGAAGTAACTGAAGGGGTTGTAGAGAATTTTCCTGGGACAAAGATTCATTACATTCACTTCCTGATTGAGTGGAAGACGTTCCGGGTGGGTCAATGGCCAATAGTTTGGCAGATCCTGTCACCTAAATTTGAGCCAATGCAATGAATTGAAAGTTACAATGAATGGGGATGATAATGAACAATACAGAATGAGACATCATTTTATCTCAGAAAAGGGAGCTAAAATATTGTCCTGGGTACTTTAGTACCTCATTCTCAGAAGTAGATCTTGTTACTTGCATTTTACAGTGAAGGACTTTAGTATTGTGTTTAAGAGAAGAGTTTTGGAGTAAGACTGTCTACATGCCAATCTATCACCATTTATTAGCTGCAAGATCTAGGAAAATGGCTAATCTCTGGGTGCCTCAACTTTCTTATGTGTAAAATGGGATTTTACAAAGCTTCATGAAGTTGTATTGAAGTTGAAATGAGAAAATATATGTAAACATTTACCATATTGCTTAGGAAAGGCTCAATAAGTACCATATTTAAAATAGAGGGAAGCGGATGTGGCTCAAGTGGTTGGGCTCCTGCGTACCATATGGGAGGCTCTGGGTTCGATTCCCGGGACCTCCTGGTGAAGGCAAGCCAGCCCGCATGGGGTGGTGAGCTGACAGTCCACGCGGGGCGGTGAGCACAGCAAGATGACGCAACAAAGGGAGACAGACACAGAAAACACACAGCAAATGGACACAGCGAGCACAAGCAGCAAGGCGGGGATAGATTGGAAAAAAAAAAGACTCAAAGTTAAAAAAATAATAATAAAATAAAATAGATACACTAAAGTTCAAAGAATTTAAATCCCTGATCTGATCATCACTCAGCTAGGAAGGAATGACTGGCTTTTGAATATAGATTTGTCTGTCTTACAAAAGGTTGGGTATTTTCTGCTCTACTGGACTGTTTCCCTAGAAACCCATTGCAAAGCCTTTGTTCAATGACTGTGGTTTGCCTTTGGTGTTTTGAGCCTCTTTGATTCCTGTAGTTTGCTGCAGTGATTTTACGGATTTCCCTCAGTAGTCTTGCTTTAACCAAGGACTGCCTTTATATTTCTTGTCTTGTCAGGATTACCCAGCACAATGAACATTTTAATGGAAATCCAAACTATATGTTGTCCTTGCTAAATTTTTAATTTTCAAAGGACATTGCTGGACTCGGCAGCAAAATCCCATAAATTCAATTGAAATCAGTCACATTTATGATAGGGTTGTTAAAAAGCTGTAAGTGTTATGAATTTATGACTCTCTGCTCACATTCAGCTGTTCACTGCTTTTGCTGCTAGGTCTTTTTATCCTGTGTGGGACACAATTTTTATTTGTGGGTGAGATCATAATAAATCTTTTATGCACCACAAGTGCAATTTTAAATGTTTGCAAGCATGGAAAACTATGCCCATGAGATACCTACTATATTTCATGGATTATGGCAAAAAAAAAACAAAACAAAAACAACCCAACAACCCTAAAACCTAAACCCAAACATTGAACTTTGTAATAAACTATAGAAATGATCTCTGAAAGTATAGTCCTCAAACATTGAACTTTGTAATAGCACCTTAGCCTTACAGAAGAGGGAATGTTTTACAGTGGAGCTAAAATTCTACTCTCTGTATAAGTTTTTAAAATTCTCTTCTTTTCCACTTTTTACAAAATAACTCTTCATAATGACCATCTTTCCAAATGTTCCTTACAGACTGGTAGTTGAGGTCAACAAAAAAATGAAAAGTGTTTCTGCTTCGAGATTTCATGCCTCCTTTGTACTAGAGAGCACTGTGAGCTGGCTTGCCCCTTCCTCATTATTTCTCGAAAACTTGACCCTGAATTTCTATATCATAAAAATCAAAGGTGTCAGTGACTAAGAAAGTGTAGATTCCCAGAGAAGCATTAGATTAAGAAAATATTGTGAAAGTGCATGTATATCTCTTGCCAAAGGACTGGTAGAAGCTGGGTGCAAACCACACTTGGTGACTCTGTGAGCTCAATGGTCACAGGATGAGGCTTCACGGCCATTGTGACGAGAAGCTGGGAATTAAACCCACTTGCAAGATGTGACCAAATGGAAAGGAATAAGAGGATATAATGAAGTATCATTAAAAGCAAATAATGAGATAGATTTTAATGTGCACAAACATTTTGTGCTGACTATGTGCCTTGAGGCACGAGGCTCTCAATTTCACTGTGGTGTTGGTAGGAAATGATTCCCAAATTCATCCGGGCAATGGAATCATCTGGACGAACTTTTTAAAAAAGACGCATTCTGGGATCCATCTCAGACCAGACTCAGAATTTCTGGGGACACAGAACATGTTTCTGTTTTGTTGTTGTAGTTGTTTTGTTTGTTTGTTTGTTTTACACTAAGACACAGAAATGACATTTATTTTGGCTTTAAAATTGCCTCTGCCATTCTTCTTTATGTGCATTCTTGTGCAAAAACTTTAAGAAAAATATTTGAAAAACATGTACCCTCTTCCTCCACATTAGAAATGGTATAAACTAAAATAAATTCTAGAGTTTTTTTCCATTTTATTAGGTCCCTTGTTACTATATCAGACTCCATATCCAAGATTATTCAATCTTCACTCTTAATACTAAGACTAGGCCTGCTTCCCTCAGTCACCAAACTAGTTTAAGGTGGGTACTGGCATCTAAGTTACCATTATGGGAATCTGAAAAAGGTTATTTCAAGCAATTGATTTGGTGAGGAGCGTAAGAGTTGATTTTCATCTTTGCACCCAAGTGTAGTTCCCCTGGATTTTAGTTTCCAACATTGGATCACTGCCTGTAATCTACTTTCTTACTTCAGTTATTGGTCATTCATCTCCTCCCACAATCTACAAGACATTATTTCATCATTATTTATTCTCCACCACCCATTCAGTAAATATTTACTTACTTCCAGTGACATGCCTGACTCTCATCTAGTCCCAGGGAGGCCAATTTCACTGAAAAGAAAAGGTATTCATGGTGTCACATTCCAGTGGTGGAAGACAGACAATAAACAAACAAAAACGAATAAATCAGACATCAGATTGCAATAACTTCTCTGAAGGAAGTCGAAGGCATGGGAGAGTTTACTTGATATTGGGTGTTCAAGGAAAGCCTTACTGAAGGGTTGACATTTTTGCTGATAGGAAAGCAAAATGGAATGACTTAATTTAAATTTTTACAAGATACTCTTGTCTCTGTTTTTTAATGAGATATTTGGATTGATTTGGGGGAACCGGAGCATGGTCTGATGGCCCCAATTTCTCTATATCCTTTTGAAAAATGCGTCTGAGTTACTATAGGGCTATCTTTCTTTTTTTTAAAGAAGAAGCTTTAGATTACAGAAATGTTATGTAAAAAATATAGGGGATTCCCATATGCCCCCCTTCCCATCCCACACTTTCCCACATCCTACTAATGAACATCCTTCATTAGTGTGGTGCATTTGTTACAATTAATGAATACATACTGAAGCATTGCTACTAACCATGGTCTATAGTTTACATTATAGTTTATACTCTGTCCCATACAATTTTGTAAGTTATGACAAAATATTTGTATCCTTCATTACAATGTCATGCAGGACAATTCTAATGTCCCCAAAATGCCTCCATATTACACCTATTCTTCCATCTCTTTCCCCTCAGAACCGCTGGGGTGGCCACTGCCTTTATATCAATGATTAAAGTTCTTCCATTACAAGAATAATAAGTCTGTAATACAATAATGATTGAGGAGGCTTAGATCCCATGGGGCAGATGGATGGAACTAACTTGCTTGCAGTTGCAGACACTCTCTGTTCCTTGGAATGGGCATTATCCATCGTCATCTCCTCGTCGGTTGTCCTGGGTGAGTCCAATGAACTAGAGAGTAGGTATTGCAACTCTACTGAGATTCGGGGCTCAACTGGCACATAGATGGACTGAAGATTTAAGTCTCTGGGACATATAGTCAACAAGTATAGTGCTAATTATAGGTTCAAATAAAAGGGGCTGAAGAGCCATGTGTAGGGAAACTATAAATGAGTCTAACTCTGTTACACTGGGGAACATAAATTCCAAAGTAAGGCCCACTGACAGGGTGCTGAATTCCTGAGCTTGTCTGCCCAGCTTATAGTGTCTGGATGTCTGTCTATAGAGCCCCCAAGAGCCCTGCTGTTTGAGGCACTGTTTACTGTGGCAGTCAATGAGATCCTGCTGAGACATGCATTAGCGTAACCTCTGGAATGACCTCCTGACTCACTTTGAAATCTCTTAGCCATAAAAACTCATTTGTATTTAATATTTACCCCTTTTGGTCAAGTTCTTTTTCCAGATGCATTGCTCATTGGCACTTGGTAATAATCCCTCAGTGACAAGGAGGCTCAACCCTGGGAGTCATGTCCCATGCCATAGGGATGGTAGTGCATTTATATGCTGAGTTTGGCTTGAGTAACAAGGAGGCTTTCAGGAGGTAACTCTTTATAGAAGGGCTATTTCTTTATAGTAGAGAATTCTAGAGTACATTAGGGTTTTAGGAATTCTCACTTCCTTTTTATAGATGGAGAATCCCAGAAAGATTCACCCCTTGATCTAGGGTTGCCCAGCTGGGTTCAGCATCAGAATCTCAAGTTAGGCCTTCACCTGCCCAGACCAGTCATCTTTCACTAGACCTGGGATTCCCAAACCATGGTCTGAAGCACTTCGGGGTGCTGCAGTGAACTCACAGGTTTACTGCAGGATATTTTATACTTTCAGATTTCTAGGGAAACACAGCCACCTCCATATCTGTCAGACATCTAGTTTACAGCTTCTAAACTGAGCTCGTGTCATTCCTTTCAATGACATAGCTTCACAATGCTGGGTTTTCAGAGGTCGCTATGATAAAAAGTAGCTATTTCAGGAAAATCCACATGAAACAGGAAATGAGGGTGGCCATGCACAATGTGGTTTCATGGACTGAGAAGCTGTGCAGTGGTTGACAGATATGCATCCCATTAGTAAGGTGTTATTTTGGAATTAAATACAAATTTTATTTTTTCCTTCAAATTGTGTATTATTAATTTTAAATGGATGCTAACTTCTTGGGATATAAATCGTTACAACTGAATTAAACAAAACTATTGGTTATTTCCTTTTGCTCAGGAGTGCTGGGAAAAAAAAATGAGACAATAAGGACACATTAAACCTGGAAAGTTCAGGAACCTCTACACTAGATCCTACTGTCTTCCCACTATCACTCAATGAATTTTGACTTAGACATTTCAAAGCCTTGTCTTCCTGGGCTTCAAAAAAAAAAAAAAATCGATATCTGCTTATCTTCTTTGGATGTCATTGGGTGTCATCATTTATTTCAGACTATTTGCTTCCAGAAGAATCTGTTTATGAAAGAGTCCCAGATGACAGTAGTTTTTGTCACAGCAGCAAAACCTTAAGGTTCTCCTGAAAATGACATTAAGTGAGCTAAAACAGAAATAGAGTGCTGATGACATGAATGGATAGAGTTCATCCTGTCTAAAATATCTCCCCTACTGCTATTGTTCTACTATTAGAACTCCATTTCTTTGGGTTCTGCAGGCTCAAGGTTTTGCCAGAACCCCCCATTGAAATGCAGGGATTTTTCTTTTTTTTGTTTTGTTTTTGTGGCTGAATTAAACCATGGTTATAACTTAGTTGTTACTAAGGTCAGATTGGGGGACAAGGACACAGTTTACTTGATCCTGGAAGTAGAAAATGAAGTTTCTGGAAGGAAACTGAAATGGGAAGATGTCTGTCTTCCTTAGGTAACAGTTTTGCCTTGGACTGAGTGGCTTTGCATGAAATTCAGAGAGAAATGTCACTTAAATAGCCATCCTCCTGATGAAAGGGCATATCCGTCAGCAGAGACTCTAGTGTAGATCTCTGCTTCTTTACTTCAGATTTTACCAAAATAACTGATGCAGCTTTTTGAGCCTCTTGTTTAATGGGTAAAACTAACAACTTCCCTTTGCCTAGTAAATTTCCTGTCTTGAAACAGCTTTACCTAATCTGGTCCTCACGACACCCTCAGAAGGTCGGAGGTCAGAGGTCAGTGTCATTATCCCCATTGTTAACAGGTGAGGAAACCCAAGGCCCACAGAGGTTAGAGGACATGAGCTAGTTAAGTCAAAGAACAGAATGGGACTAGGGACTTCCGGCTCTTAGTTCAGTGCTGTTTCCCTCTGACACATCTTTGTGGGTTTAGGAAAACCATCTCCTCGGCATAGCTCTCACGATGAACACCAAAGAAGCTGGCATCGTTCATCCTTTCATTTTTGCTCGGTGTTGTCTCCAAGGCTGTGATAGCTCTTAAGGTACTTGCATCAATCCTCAGCCTTCAATCTTACTCCCTTGCCTTCTGCTGCTGCTCTGGCCTCTGCTACTGCTGCTGGACCCATTTACTGGGCACCAAGCCTTCCTTGTCTTCTTTTTAGGTTCCTTCAACCCAATCTTGGAATATGACCATCAACAGAGAGCTCAGCTTTCTGAGCCATTGTACTTCTCAAAATGCGAATTCAAACCCTTTCCATATTAGCCTCCTTATAATAAAAGGGCCTCGCTGCTTATGGACACTCCATCTCCCAGAGATCTCTGGGGCCTCCCGCTTCAGCCAGGCCTCTCCTGGCCCGTGATCTCCAGAGGTGATAACGCAAACCAGGGGTAGACTTGTTTTGCTGTTGCAGGGAAAACAAGTACATGAAGGGAATGCTCTCACAATTGTCGTGCGGGAAAAACAATGAAGCCGATCCCACCGAGGGGAAGCGCACAGAATGTCTTCATGTCGCAAATGGAATAAATTAGTCGCAATGCTGTGAATAAGGCCCACACAGCTGGGGCACTCGGAACTTTTGATCTGGCCTTTCAAGCTTGGGTGCAGCCAGGAAATTGCATTTAATGGACTGAAGACTGCAGTATAGAAAATGATAGGGGATTGTTATAAAAACATTAGAGACCATTTAACGGCCCTCTCTCCCCCACACCTGTATTTTTATTTTTACTATTATTATTTGAAGTTCCTGAATCTCAGCTCTGGGAGGGGAGCCTGGGACTGGCCAGCTGGGAGCTGCAGGGACACAGGCCCCTAACCTGATTTGCTTGTGGTTAGAGACCTTCTCCAGGGCTCCAGGGCTCGCTGACTGTCAGATAAGTGCAGCACATGTGACTGACTCATTACCACCAGGTCAGTCGTTTTCGGCACAGGAAACCATGCACCTGCAGTTCTTTGCCGTGAGAGAACTTGTTTGGGGAAAGTTTTCCACCAGAGTTCAATTGATTAACTTCATAGTCATGGCCACACCCAACCCTTAAGAGCCGTGTGTATATAAATAACCCTGGAGAAGATACTTGGAGGTTATCTTTGTACGTTTTCACGATAGGACTTGGGGATTTATGTCAATAAAAGAAGAGAGAGGGAAAACAACCCTGTTCCCGTTGGAGGCTTCACCACTTGTCAGATGGGCTTGAAGAAGAGTTTCCTTCCTTCCCCTCATGTTTCCCATTGTGGAACTGAGCACCAGGGTGGACTTTCCATATGACTACAGTGTTGGGGACAGGTGCAAAAGCAGAAGGGCATATAAAAGAGCTGATTTGGCTGGAGGGATCAGAAATACTTGCTAGCTTCCTATTTCCATATGACTGTGTGTCACCAGGGGCTGACATGTTTTCAGGACAGAAACCACCTCTTGTGATAGATTAAGTAGTTCCCTAAAGTCAGGGAGAGTATACTAATTATAATAACAGAGAGGTGGCTTGTTAACACTGTGTAAGGAGTTTCAGTATTCAATTGCAAGTCATCCTTTCATGTAGAGGAAGCAAGCATCTGTGTCAGCTCCCATTGTATAGATGGGAAAACCGAATTTTAGAGTATTAAAAAGCAGGTCAAAGAAAGGTACATTTGGAGCCAAGAGACAATGCATTAATAACTGGTCATGGTCTTGAACTAGTAGTATATGTTACTGGTAGGGGTGAGGGGGCTGGGAAGGAGAAAGCTACTTGCTGCAGGAGGCCTAGATATTCTGTTTGTCTAGAATATTTAAGAATAGAGATACTAGATAAAAGTTAAGAGTGCTTGAGGCAAAGTTTATCTCGGTGGTTTTGGTCTTTAGAAGCTGATTTCATGGCTTCCCTGTAAGTATCAGTGGTTATTTACATCTTTAAATGAAAGAGTACTTGTTTATTCTCCCAGTTTCTATTTTGCCCTTCCTTTAAGTGTTATTTGGCAAATAGCTGCCATGAAGAAAGCCATCAGCCGGCTTCCTATCAGTAATTCTGATGACAGTTTTTGTTTCTTTTATGGGCTGGGCCAGATCTGCTTGGGGTAAATGTGCTGATCATCTTTACTGGTTGCCAATGCTCTTTTAGGATAATTGGAAAACTAAATAGCCCTTTGCACCTTCAAAATAATCTAGTAGCAGATATTGCGCAAAAAGTGAATAGCCTCATTCCTAAGGCACTGTGTGGGAGATGAAAGTGATTCAATTACACACAAAGCATGGCCTTATCCCTTGCTATAGGACCAGCATGGAAACAGCTTTGGTATTAAAAAAACATTGGATTGATGGACTTTCCCATTTCCCCTTTCCAGGCATCGGTTTCCCCTTATGCATCTGTTAAGGTAATGTTAGCTGCTGTTACAGATAACCCCCCCTAAGTCCCAGTGGCTGGACACAATCAAACTTTCCTGTTCATGCAGAGGCCCATTGGGTGTTCTCGTTGGTGGACAGTGTTCCACACAGTCATTCAGAAACCAAGGATCTTTCCATATTCTGGCTCTGCCCTCCTTTAGGGCTCTGTAGTCCTTGCCATTGAGCTGGTGGATGAGAAAAGAGGTGAAGATTACATGGGAAGTACTGGACTGAGCCTAGAAATGGCATTTATCACATCTGAATGCAAATACATGGCCTTACTTAATTGCACTTGAAGCTGGTAAACGTACTCTCGTTTTATGCCAGGAAAGGGGGAAACAGATTTGACAAGTAACTGGTCAGCTCCTACTCCACCTTTAAAAATGAGGGCTTGGATTTATGACCTCTTGAAATCCATTTTAAATAGAAATTCAGCCACTGCAAGACTTTAAGATTCCTGCCATTCAAGCACTCTTGGACTGGAGTTGAATTAATTCATATCTGATGTCGCAAAGATGAAATATGAAAGTGAAAGGGAGGATGACTACTACCTAAGGATAAAATTTGAGGAGAACACTTCCTATCACAATAGTTACAGTGAGTTCCGGGCACACCAATGACCAATATAATCTTTGAGAAAGAAAATCAAAGCAGGCAGCCATGATGGAGTCACTGGAACCAATCTTACTATTCTGCTATAAACCAGTAGAAAGTTGGATTGAATTTCTGAAACAACACTTTTCAGACGCAGGAAGTAAACTAATAGCCATGTCTTTCCATCTGTAGGAACTTTGCAGCCCACATTGCAAGGAGGGAGATTCCTAGCAGAGACTGGTGGTGTTGCTGAGTTCAGAAGACAATATCAGGATTCAGGGGGGTGGACATGCTGGAATTGGTGGGACAGGATACCAGAGAGGAGAGAGTTCTGTTTGAAGAGGATACGTATTTTCAATTGTTGCCGGTAATGTTGTATAGATGTTAGTTAGAGCCTTTTTATTTGTATTGTTGAAATTTTCATTAGCTCTATTGAGATTTCTGCTTGCTTTTGCCTCTCAGTAGCTGAAAGAGGTATGTTACGATTTCCAGTTGTGATTGTGGCTGTATCTTTTTTCCCCCTTAGTTCCATCAATGTTTTGATTCATACATTTTGAGGTTATATTAAGTGCATTCAAATTTAGGATCATTATATCTACATGTAGATTGATCCTTTTACCTTAACAAAATATACCTCTTTCTCTCTACTAATATTAGTATGACTAGAATAGCGTTATTTAAAAATGTTTTTCACAACATATATTTTTTCCATTTGTTTACTTTCAAACTTTCTGTACCTTTATATTTAAAATATGTCTTGAAAACAGCATATAGTTGCTTTCTGTAAATTCAGTCTGATAATCTGTCTTTTACTCATAGTGCATAGTCTATTTTAATTAAATTACTGATTATTTGGTTTTAAATCTATTAATTTGTTAAATGGATTTCTGTGACATCTGAACCAATACATGTATGTTTGGGTTTACTTATTAAAACCTTTAGGTTACCCTAATGAATACAGTAGTTATTCCTTTTTTAGTCAATTTGAGGAATGAAATAGACTATTATTAGATGCCATTATATCTGATGATTGGTGAGTGGTTTTATTCTTGAATGAATATGCATTCGCTTGCTTTGAAGCACTGCCTTGCCCCTTGCTCACTGTCCCTCACCACTGCTGAAGTCCTCCCAGCCTACCCTAGGAAGGGTGACGTTCCTTGTCTTCTGTTCCCACTCTCATATCCTCTCGATTATGGCATTTATTGCATCCTGTTGCACCTGCTTGGTTATGAGTCTGTATCTCTTGTGAGACTATTAGCTTCTTGGCAGGGATCATGTGTTATTAACTCTTTTACCTCAGTCCCTGGAACATAGAAGGCTCTTACATTTTCTGGAATAAATGATGCCTGTATGATCAGTTTTGGTTTAACCCCAATGACATGAGTTTAGATGGGCCAGAGTCTTAGAGGTCTTCTAAGATCAGGAATGACCTTAGAGATCTAAGATGATCGTGAACTTTCCCTCCATCATAGGGTTCTAAAGGAATTTGGTTAAGCCAGGGATTGGACTGGATTTGTTGTTGTTGTTGTACCCCAAGCCCATAAGTGGAGCCTAGAATCAAATCAATCTCCTTTTGTAATGACAGACAATTAGTCTGGGAAATAAATTTTTCAGAAGACTCTCCCATTCTTGATCAATTTGGAGGCCTATGGATAGTTTTGAAGACAATGTTGCTTGTGAAAATCATTGTGTCTACTATTGAGTAATTAAATAATCTATCACTCACAGCCTCTGAATGAAGTGTCCTGGCTGATTGCACCTGCCAGCTACTGATTGCACCTGCAATTAGGCAATGGGGGAGGGGGCAGTTTCTGTGCTTTCATTTAGTTGCTTGGGCAGAAATTGAGAGTATCCTTTGCAAATTTAGGCTATTAGCTCGTTGTGAGCCTTTGCGAATACAAGATGACCTCAGGATCAGATGGAGAAAATGTCTAGTTTTATTTGCTGCATACCGATTAATGTCATTGATCTACTACTAACATTTGACAATTTTCCCTGATAGTAAGAAATTCAAGTATATTGGAATTCTTCAATACCCTAAAATATAATTTGCATTTCAACATCTCCTTTTGCTATTTATGGTGGCACATATATCCAACGTGGTTCTAATTCCTAAAAAATTTCCATGATTATGTTGTACCTGTCAAAAGACCTTCTGAATGTGATTACTGTCGGCCGCTTGCTCATGGGGAGGAAATTTGACCATTTGCAGGCTAACTTAATACTGGGGTAGCTTTTCTGACTTGCCCCTGACTCCTAGTTGCAAAAGTTTCCTCCATCTATTGTGTACATTACTTCTTGCAACAAAAGTACTATATTAAAATTTCATGGGACTTTTGGGAGATTTTGCCGATATTTATTGAGTTTGTCTTTCTGCTTTGGGTCACATTTGCCATGTGGCAGCTATAGGAATGTGTTGCTCAGATCCCCTTTCAAATTTGGACGTGCTTCCCAGCTGCGATGAGTGCGGCTAGCTGACAGCCTCCAGCTGTTAGCTCCCTTGGGGCCTGCTTTGGCTTTCCAGCTGGGGGCACACTGTTGACCAGACAGCCTCAACCAATGCCCATGCGTAGTGAGACAAGGACCTCGTCATCTGTGTCCAGTACAGGACTCCCATGAGGCCATCTTTGAGCTGGAGCTCCCTGATGGACTGGCAGAGACTTTGTCGTGTTGTCACGCCAGCATTTCAATCTCCTCTTACCCCCTGCCAAATCTGCTTCCTCCCTTTTCTCTTTTTAATAGTTGTTACCCACCAATAATCCTTTTGTGCTCTTATCTCTATCTTAGCCTCTGCTGCTGGGAGAAAATAACCTGTGGGAGCCACCGAGTTGAGATGAATTAGAAATAGCTCAGGGGACATTTATTTTATTGCATTCTTTCAGATCCAAGGCTTCTCTCCAACAAGAGTTTTCAAGGAAATCTATTTTTCTAGGAGATAATATAAGAATTGCCTCTTTTTTATTTCTTTATTTCCTTTCTGTTCTCTCATTGCCAGTATCGAGGGATAGGTGTATGAGATGACTTAGAGCAAAAATAAAATGTGTTTTATAAGTTGTTTAGAACTTAAATTTCAAAAGATTTGTGTTTTTAGTTAAATTGTTATTTTATTGTTTATAGGGAAAAATTCTGAATATTTCTAAGTGAAATATACGATGGCTCTAAACAAGTGCAACAAATAGGAAGAGATTTTTTCCTTTAGTATTATTATATTATCGATGAAATATGCCTTTCATTTTATGAACTTTATTCATCTTTCATTCCTTTGTTAAACATCTTTTGGATTTTTTTCCATATTAACTTTTATTACAATTCTGGATAGTGTTATTTGGCAATAATTCTTTCATCCAGTTAAAATCTTCATTATAAATCTTGCTCTCTTTCTTCCTAAACTGTTTTGCTTAGTGTTTCCAACTTCCCATAAATATTAATATCTAGGATTTGGGAATGGAAAATTTGAAGTTCCTGGTGATTCTTAGGAATCCCTGAAATCTTAAGTTAGTCTGTATTTTTCATAATATTATAAATATGTATTTTAAATTAGTAATGAATGGCCATAATAATAAACATTGAATCTTTTCCCTTTTTTTTTGCAATAAAATTATATTAACAGTTTCAGAAGCTTCTTGAAAGCAAACTTATAGTAATAAACACATGATTTATTATATTCTGAATCAATGTATTGTGACAAGATTATGTATTTTGATAACATGTAAAAAGAGTTCTCTACCTGATAGAGATATTTGATAACAGAAAACATCAATAGAAGGGAACTTTTATACAACTTATACACTAAATAAAAATCATTTTTAAAATTGAAGGATATTATCACAAATATTTAATATTTAAAAGCTATCATTCGTAAAACAACATTTTAAAAAAATAGCCAAAACATCAATTGCCCCATCTAATAGTTTTGATCATTGCTTTGTAACAAAATTTCCAGATGTAGAGAATTTTCTTCTATTTTCTGCTGAGTTGGTTGAATTGTTAAGTGTGCATCCAAAACACCTCCAAGTTGGGCATTAGGTCATATGATGCTCTTTTTCTTTGTTTAACAATGGAAATATTTTTGTATAGTCAAACACTGGAAAGCACCAGAGAACATTATTGTGACGCATTTGAATAATGTCACATTAGGATCTCCTCCTCGATCAACAACGTAAAGCAGAATCACAGGTCAATACTGCCAATTTAAGAATTTATTTTGCTTCCAAAACTTGTTATTTCTTGTAACACTATTCCTAGGATTTGTGTAAAGTATATTGCGTATATAAATTTATTAAAATTTATTCTGTTTGTGAGAGTGGCTCACTGTCAGCTGCAGATAGGTCAAGAATACGCACTTAAAACATCTCAGTGGCCATAAGCATGACCACCTGATTAGATCCTGATGATTCTCTGCTCTGCATGTTTTCAGAAATGTCAGCCTTACCCTTCCGTGTCACCCATCAGCATTTTCTGCTTTTCCTTTTGAATTGACATCAGTAGCTTCCACTGAACCAATAATGCCTCGATTCATAACTCTACTTCTTGCAGGAAAATTCTAATACTTATTCCTCATTTCCTGCTTCTTGCAACTAATTTTTTTCTCAGGATTTGGGATTCATAAAAACATAAATTTCCTGAGAAATATCGAGAAGGAATTCCCGCATAGAAGCACTGATTGTCATCTTTGGTTGAGCAGTGGAGTTTGTTGGGAATTTCATAAGAGAAGAAGATTGTTTTGCTCTCCCTTTGTGCTTTGCAATCATGGGAAGGTGATGCTGTGAAGATTTCTTGCAGGTGAAATAGCCGTCTGCATTTTTTGGTGCATCTTTGAACCTCTTTGCCATAGTTGGACTTGTGGCAAGTGCAATTTATGCTCTTTTCTGGGTGCCAATGCAGCTAAGCATGAAATTTATATTCTTTGTGGTCAATAAGACTAATTAAAGACATAAAGGGGTTGGCCTGGTAAGGGGAAGGAAGATGAGTTAAATTGTCAGTTCCAAGGAGAATTGGTTTGGCCAGGAGAAGCTTTGGGTAGAAACTCCTTTTGTAAATAGTACAGTTGACGAAAGAAGGAATTGGCGATGAGGCTGGTGGCAAGGACATTAGAGAGTGAGGAACTAACCTCAGGTATTCATCTCCTCACAGCAGTCCAAGTGGGCCCTAAACCCATGGATTATCCTCCCAGCAAACAGGGATAAAAGGAAGCAGAACTTTTGCACACAGGCATTGAATACTGCTTTCCAAACCAGAGCTTCTCCATGGAGAACACTGATTGTCCTTGGACTGACACGCTTCTGCCTCATTCCACACAAACTCTGCAAAGCCTTCCTGAAGGGTTGAGAAAATATTATTAATTGAAATAGTATATATGTGTTAATAAGAAAAAAACCAACCTTCTAATTATCTCCACAGGGCTTGTCTTAAGATAGTTCAGTGTGAACATCTCGAGAACAGTCAAATGCTAAACTACCAGGCAGACACTAAAAGAAGTTGTGACGTTTCTGTGCACGTAGAAAAGTTTTGCTTTGATTGTTTTTGAAATTGAGTTTATGCAACTGAGGATCTTTTAGTGAAGACAGTTTTGTCTCAATGAGTTGGATGAATGGGCCTCTGAAATGGATTTTCTTTGAAATATTTTGGATCTTGATGTTTTTAGTCATCATTTTGAAACTAAGTTTAGAGAAGGTAAATGAATTTTACACATTTAGTGTCCTACTTTCATAAATTTATAAAACAAACTTGTCTATATAACGCTTGTAATCATTTTAAGGTGGCTCATTGGCCCATAATATAAAGTTATTTGAGTCAGTACTCTGTAATTATGAGTCACTTACATTGGTGGGTAGAACATATATTAGACAGTTGATTAAATTACCCCAAATATAATAAGCTAATTTGCCATATATTTTATTATAGTGATGCAGTATTGGAGGTGATGATATGTTTGTGATCATGTAGAAAGGGCATTTTTTTGCTTGCAGCTGGTAATTTACTGCTCACTCAAATACCATAAATACTCATTTTGGCAAGGGGAAATCATGGAATTTATCACTGATCTAGACTGTGAGTCAACTTTTAAACCAGAAAACATTCTTCTCTCTTTGCCAGTTAAGTCTAACTGGTTACTTTTATGAGCCTTCTTAGGCTATAACTTTTGTTAAGTGATGGCAAACCACGGTGCAATGGGAAGCTTCTGGAAAAACTTTCTGGAGGGGTCAGGTGATGTGAATCCCACTTCTGGCTCCAGGACTAATTAGCCCTGGACCTTGAAAATGCCACTCTGCCTCCCTGGGCCTCTGCTTCATCATCTGGTGTTTGGATGACCTCAATGTTGCTCAAAATTCAGAAATTTTGTAATTCTCTCATTTGAATTATAGCCTTGAGCAAACATCTGATTCCTTGGACTGTTGTAGCACCAGGACCATCCCAGACCTTGTGTTTAAGATATTACTAGAGGAATAGAGAAGAAAACTATAATCAGCTCCCTATCAGGCAGACCCTGGGTCACTTTGCATTTGAAGCACATTGGTGTAAACTATCCTATTAGAGCAATTACAAATATGCTTTCAAAACAATTTATGGAACATTGGGTAGCTGGTTGTTTTCCCACCATTGTTTTTCTTAGTTTTGGGGGGTACTTGCAAACACAGAGGCCCATGGAAGGACACCTGCAGTAGCTTCCTCTCAGCCTTGGCTATTTCCTGTGGCAGAAGAGCAGCGGCGGGTTTCTTGGCAGGAGTGTAACGTCTCCCGCCCTTTCCTATTCTGCCCTCCAAATAGTGGTGTTCTTTGTAATGGGGTGTGACCCAGGTCAGGGAGGGACTGCTGGCCTGGCCTGTGGATGCTGCCGGCCTCTGGGACCCACAGGGACAGGCTTAAAATAGGACAGCAAAGGTTTTTATTCCAGAAGTCCATTTGTATCTGCCAAAAGTAGTTAAGCATGGATTTTCCCCAAAAAGGATTGTCTCTGAAATGCAATAGTTTCTAAGTGGTTCTACAGAGCCACTAATCCATCCACCCATTCATTCATTGAAGGGATCTTTACTGAGCACATACTAAGTGTCAGGCACTCTGCTGTGGAATGACAAACGAGGCAAAACAAGAGAGGCACAGCCTCTGCCCTCACTGAGCTTCCAGTGCAGAGAGGGAAAAGGAGAAATGAACATTTCTCCTTTGGTGTATGGAGCAGCTGACTGAGCTTGAGAGACTCACACAGACTTCCCGGAGGAGTGACATCTGCTCTGCGCTCAGAAGAGCGAGCAGGAATTAGCCAAAGGCCCAAAGAAGAGAGCGCAGTCCAAGCATAGGCAGCCGCACCAAAGAAGATCTGGAAGGTCATAGAGAGCAGAGCGACTAGCCAGACCCAGAGGCAGAAGGAAAGAAGGCGGAGCAACCAGCGCGCAAGCCCACGCCTCTTAGGCTTCCCGTTATCCACCTGGGCTTTCGACTGTTATAAATAACTGGTCCTGCTGGATAATAATAAAACCAGCAGCAGTAATAACAATAGCTAATGTGAATTGAATGCTTACTCTCTGCCAAGCATGTTCTAGAGGCTTTACCAGTATTAACTCATTTAATCCTTTGAAGTAGAGAAGCTGTTATTATCTCCACATAACAGGGGAGGAAAGCCAAGAACAGAGAGGTGAAGTCATCTGCCTAAGGTTATACGCCTAAGAAATGGCTGAGCCAGGAATAAAATCCAGGCAGCTTTTCTCCCCCAAAATCAGTGAACTTTATTTCAACTTCAATATACAAAACAACAGACAAAAAGGAGCTTAACAAAATATGGAAGCATTACTTTAGCATTGCTTTAAAAAATTCTGTGCAGGCCCATTGACACATTTATCTTATTTAATCCTAAAAGCAAACTCAGTTGTTTGTCCAGCATTCTGAAAGATGAGCAAATGAGCACAGATTAGTTAAATGACATGACCAAAGTCTCCTTATTAATGAAGAAAATGAAAAAAAATAAAAAAGCTTGATCATATTTGCATCTCATAAAACAAAATCCCATATTCTTTTCTTACCTTTACCATTGGTATAGTACCTTCTTTGCCTTTGCTAAAAACATATCACAATACTATTGTTAACTATATTCTATAAGTTACATGAGTTATATTTTTCCCATGTATCACCATATTCTTAACACCTTGTAGTAGAGGAACATTCCTATATTTATATTATTAACGACAATTGTCATCTACCACCAAAATCAGCATATTATACAGTCCCTAATTATTCTCTAGCTGTCTTTCAATCAACATTAACCTCCCTAGACTACCCCTTTCAGCCACGATCACATTTATAAATCAGCAGTGTGAGTTATACTCATTAAAAAGGCAGCTTTTAATCAATTAGCTACATCACTTCTGTTCCTAATATGACTTCTGCATATTGATGTGCTACCGACCCTGCCATCAAGAGGAAGTACTGTAGACCCCATCCCACTGTGGCAGCTGTCTCCTCATTTGATTCTCACACTGATCTCACAAAGTCAGAGTCATGGCATTATTCCTCATCTTACAAGGGAAGAAACTGAGGCTCAGAGAGTCTTTGTGGCCAGTGCCAGGATCTGGGGCCAAGGCTCACCCTGGGTTGCATCGCGTCTCCCAAAAAGATATATTGATGTCTTGACCCTCAGCGCCTCGGAATGTGACCCTTTTTGGAACTGGTGATCAGTCAGATGTGAGATGAGATCTTACTGGCTTGGGTGGACCTACATCTGATATGGCTGGTGTCCATATCAGAAGAGAAGAGACAGAGAGCAGGACACACAGGGGAGAAGGCCCCTTGAGGACAGAAGCAGAGGTTGGAGGGATGCTCCTACAAGCCAGGGGACACCTGGGAGCACTGGTCAACACCACACACTCGAAGAGGCACAGGAGCATCTGTCCCTACAGGTTTCAGAGGGAGCACAGCCCTGCCGACACTTTGATTCTGTACTTGTAGGCTCCAAAACTGCGAGAGGATAAACTTGGTAATTTGTTATGACAGCCCTAGGAAGGTAATGAGTAAGCTTCCCCACTTCCAGGCTGGTGAAGTTCCCCTCATCCATTCCTTTCATACCAAAGCTTGTTGCTTAGTTTCCAACAGAGGTTGGAAAATGGGCAGTTTTCTCAGCATCTCAGACTCCCAGGTCCTAGTGACATGATAAGGGCTTGAAATTGCAGCCAATGGAGTAGATGTAATTTTCAAGATCCTCCTGTAGTCTCTTGTCTTCTGAAAATGGGCCTGCCTGGTATTTTTTAAGTAAATTTAATATTCTTCTCTCCTAGGTAGGAGGCCCAACTTAAACCCATCCTTCTTGAGCCTTTCCTTCCGGCCCCTCCCATGATCTTTGCTTCCTCATCAACTTTTCTTAGCGGTATGCTCCATTGGACAATTAACCTTTGGGGCAATTCCCATATGGTTGGATGCTTCAAAAAATGTCAGGCACTAGGTGTTCCTTCTCTCTCAAGACCTTCAGGTCTTCTTCGTGGCTCCCGCAGGTCTAGGCCAGAGCCTGGCACATGGTTGGGGTGCAGTTAGTGCTTGTGGATTTGATGGGATTTTAATATGGTTGAAAACATCAGCCAGTCAAATTTGGAAATGACCCAGTCACCTCTTGGTGTTTCACAGGGAGGGGTGTGGTAGGGAAAGCTCTCAGGGCCTGGTAAAACACCCCACGTTGGAATTCTTCCAGGCCCCTGCTGTGGACGTCCTGTCTTCTTGTCCAAAGCACAATAAGGATTTGAGTGTGTGCAGTAATGAGTTGGTGATTCAGAGATTCAGTCTGAACACAACTAATTTCCTCAGTTCTGTTGCCCACCAGGGAGCATTTCCTGGTGGGAACACGGAGCTTGTTTTATATCACCTATCTTAATTTAGGCACTTTTTAACCCAAATCTGGACAGGCAGCCTGAAGACCCAGCTCCTCTCTCCCGACCAGTTCACTTAACGTAGCCACCGATTTCTTTGGGAGAGATTGTTGAAAGGGGCAAAACAGAGTTCACTGCTGACCTGAATTTTGAGGTGAAATGCCAAGGAAGGCCTGGGCAGCATCTTGGATGGCAGGGCACGAGAGTGGGTGATGTGCAGAACCCCATGTCTCCATCATGAGCCGTGTCTCTTGGGGAAGCTGGACTAGACTTTGAGAACTAGAGAAGAAGCCGGAGGGGGGGTGGGGGGAATAAAACAACCACAAGCCACTAGAGTCACAGGACCACGTATTCTCTGGCTGCTCTAACACCATAGGGTTCTCATCCCAGAAGTTTTGTACTTAGATCCATGAACTCTCAATCTGGGAATGATCCCAGCAGCCCTTTATTAGGCAACAGGGCCCTGCAGCACAGGGGGTGGAAGAGGCCGTGGACACTCAGGCTCACTTCGTCACAGGGAAGCCTGTCCTAAAAACCCTTGCCAACGCCTGAGTTCCGTCCACTGCCCTGAGTGAAATGCCAGCCCTTGCCTTGCTGTTTAGCATCAAGTGAGCCAACTCTTGAGCAAGATCAGCAATTCCCTAGTAGCTCCAGGTGTCAATGATCCAAAGCCATGTGGAGAGGATGCGTGATCACAGTGTTGCAAGTGGAAGCAACCATTTGAGGGGTTTTGTATGGACATTTACGCGGCACTTTAGAATGCACTGTTTTTCTTGTACATTATCTCATTTAATCCTCCCAAGGTCCTCTGAAAATGAAAGCATTAGTATTTCCATTTTATAGGGAGTGGGGGCTGGACGTTGGACTGTAATTCATGTCTTCTGAGACCCCACATCACTTTTTTCTTAAAAAAACTTTTTACAGTTTATAACTTCAAAAAATGCATGACCTTGTTAAATACGTATGCTTATTCAGCTTTGCGTTTAGCAGTAAACAAATGCTTTTGTTTTGTTTTGTTTTCATTTTATAACCTTTAAAGGTTCTTAATTCAACCAGGGCAAACCTATTTACACAAAGTCACCAGAACAGGGATCTCCTAAAGAGCTGGATGTAAAAATATTAGTGCAGTAAACTACAAATATGGACCCTCTTCCATCTGAGCTACAGAAAGCAGCATTTACATTTATAGAGTTCAATGCAATTTTTTACCTGAAAAACTCCTATAAGTTAAGAAAGAAACATCAACATGACAGAAGTAAAAATATCCTCCAGACACGTGAGCTCCTCTCTGGGGCAGCCCATGGTGCCTCCACGTCCACATAGCTCCTCTTCATGATAGGATCTGCTTAGTCCACCCCCACAAGCTGCATCTCCGTGGCACTGGGGCTTTGCTGAAACGCTGCTGCCCTCTTCCCTGTAATAACATCTCCATCTCCCAGGTAAACCACCATCGAACCCCGTCCTTTCTGTCCGTCAGTAGCTGACTGTGTTTTTTGGTTTAGGAATTCAATTCAGTTCAGTCCTGCAGACTTTCACTCATCACCTGCTATGCATCAAGTGCTACATGGGAAGATGCCTTGGGGAGCTGCAGAGAGGAACTTGGGGTGGTGCTTTTCCACCAGGAATTAGCCTCCACAGAGAACTGGGAAACCAATTCCAGCGGATGGGAAGAAGGGAGCCTCTGGGGGACAGTGGCTTATGAATTGGTCTTGAAGATTAGGGAGAATTTGAACATAAAAACAGTAGGGGCTAAAACATTGCAGGAGAGAGTCCAGGCAAGTGGAAACGCGTGAACAAGTTCAAGGAAAGCACACACACATGGTGTGTTTCTGACCTTCCTGCTCCTTTCCTGTTGATTCATGGAGAGTATAGTTTGAGGATTCGTGCTCCCTTTTAAGATAACATGAGATGCAGAAAAAAAGAATGAGCGATGTCAAAATCCCGAAAGTTTCCTTGCATCACTCAGGCGGTTTTGAGCCTTTGGTTCTTTTTTCATGCTATCCCCACATCCCTTAAGGCTCTCCTCACCTGGCTTGGCCTGTTTCCATCTTCGTAACAGCACAGACATCACTGTCTATCCAGGAGGTCTTCTCTGAACCTCCCGTTTGGGATAAATTCTATTCTTCTGTGCTTACCTCAAACTGAGCAGTTAGCACATTCCTAATGAATATTTCATCAGTTAGGTTGTTAGGGTACAACAAGGCCAAATAAACTAGATTGAACAAAACTTTAGGTAGATGTAAAGTATAAAAGTAACTTTTAGGAATCAGATATTCTTTCATAAACTCAAATTTTGGCATCTTCTTGGTATTGGAATCCTAAAAGGCAGCAGCAGCATACAAAGCAAGTAGGCTGAGTGAACAAAACAAAGCAAAAACAAAAACCTTATGGCATTATCATCCCACAGAATTGAGTCCAAATTCTGGTCCCTTCACTTATTAAAGAGGAAACCTTGAGGAAATGATTTATTTAATCTTAATTTCCTTCCTCCTAGAATTATGGGGTACAAAATGCCCGTCCACAGCCTCATTGATAGTGTGTTTTTTTTTAATTTTATTTTGCTGAACTGTTTCTGCAGTGTCACGGCTTCTTATTTCTGGGCGCTTCCAGACTGTGACCTAAATAAGCATCTGAAATGTGCTTGAAGTTATGTGGAGAACGTCTCAGAGACGGTTATGTCTGGGGCACCGGCTGTTGGCTCAAGTGTGATGACTTTAAATATAACATCTGATAATTTCATAAGAGTCTGGTGAAGAGGCAGTGTTTACCAGCATCGTAGCCCAGTGGCGCCTCATCTGCCCACCGTCTTGTCCGCCTGGTCATTTGACCAGCTGCCCTGCTGGCCCTGAGTCTTCTCACCTGTCAAGTGAGAGGGCCAGAAGAGAACTTGGAGGTCTCTTCACAACACTCCAAAGTGTTGTGATTCGCTCTCATGCTAGCAGGAGGGCAGAGATCAAAATTGCTGTTGCTATTTCTTTTGATAATTCTGATCCAAGTGCTCGGGACATCGCCTCATGAATACATTATTGACACACGTGCTGGCTGCCAAGTAGATGTGCAGAGTCACAATACTTTTTGCAGGGTTCAAAGGGGCTTAGAAATAACCTGGTCCAATCACCCTGGGCTCCTGGTCGTGGTGACTGGATGGCAGGGCTGGGGATGGGATCAGGGCCTATGGGCATCTCCGAGGGGCGGGAAAGGGCGACCCCCTGAGCAGGGTAATAGCCACCAAAGATTCCATGCCACTAGGTCAGACTCTTTCACTACTCTCAGACATTCTGTGCCAGGAAGGACACGGAATAAAGCAAATGGGCATTTCATTTGAACAAGCTCAGCTGCTCAGAAATAGTCCCTCTATCTGGTATTTAGGGCTGAAATAAGTAGAATCATAGCTACTCCCAGTCCCCATAAAAGCAGGTAAAATGTGCATTATGGAAACCCAGTTGCTTTTTTTTTCTGAAAAAGTTGCTTCTGCTGGTTGTTGGATGCCGTCATAGAAACACCCAACCCTTGCTTACTTGCTTATTTAAAACCTTCTCATCACTCAGGACCCATTGAACATGACACATCCATTTCTCATTTATTTGCAGAGTCAACCTACCAACATATATTGCAAGCCCAGTTGTGCAGGGCCCTGTGACAGACAAGGAATTTTAAGAAATGAACACGACAAGCTCTCCGCCTGTCCTGACCACTCATCATGTCCTTGTCGTTGTTGCTCTACATTGATCATTTGATTCTATTAGACTCAGTAAAGGGGCACTTACTGAATGCTTATGGGCTAGGTACTTAATTATGTACTGTTTGATTTGTTCTAGACCTTTCTGTGTTGTGTTAGACTTGGTTCTGCAATAAGATTCTACATTCTTAGAGGATAGAATCTTTCTTTTTGTGTTCTGTAGTACCAGCCAATAGGGGCTTATAATATTTATTTTAGTTTATTAAAACAATAGCAATAGTAAACCAACAACCACTGAACAAAAATGCAGTAGTGATCTACACCTGATGAAAAGCTTTTCCCAGTGAAAATAAGCTCCATCTCTACTGAGTAAGATGGCATGATAACCACACATTCCTTACTTTTCAAATCTCAACAGTCCTTCAAGATATGCACTACTATCCCATTTTAAAAATAAAGAATCTGAGTCTCACTCAGAGAAATAGGTATAGTAAATTGTGGTGTGAGTGATTATTGACCAGAGGTCTCTCAGACTCCAAAATTTGAGATTTTTTTCATTAAACCATCCTGCTTATTATTTTCCTTCATTGTGTTCATCTACATGAAAAGTTCATGTAAAAGATCAATCTAAAATCGTTATGATACTTGCGCTATGAGAGGACACGCAGAGGCGCAAAATAGTCAACGTAGAACTGCACCCATGGGAAGATGAGTCACAGGTCAAAAAGTTTATAAGTGCCAAAGAAGAGGCTCCTAAAGTGTGGGGTGAAAAGACGGAACAGTTCTGTCGAGCATTCACACTTATTTATAAAGCTAGTGGGCAGCTAGGAACACTTGGGAAAACTAGATTTGAGTTCCCTCTGCCTTGCTGGCGTATTTTGATCTGGTGACCCTGTAGTTACTCATCTCTAAACTATGGGTATTATAATCCCTCCTCAACCCAGCCTGATTATTTCAATTTTAGCTAATAGAAACAAATTGTTTTGGAGAGAAATGATATATACAGTTCCTGCAGTGGTGGGGTGTTGATGCTTTAGGTATGTTCAGGCTGAAATTTGTCAGGGTATTGACGAGGTGGCGTGCTCTTAGATTTGTAGTTTTTTCCTTAATTCTGACTCTAACAAAAAGGTGAGAGAACATTAATAGTCAACAAGGGCATCCTTTGTTAGTAAGTGAAATACTCTTCCCGGGACCTCCAGGACATCAAAATCTTGGGAGTTGGAGGTCACACACCTGCACATACTAATGAGACTCATTATTGCCCAGAGACCAGTGAGGTTTGCAAATGGATACTACTGTGGCTATTCTCTCCTTTGGCAAAGGAGCCTCCATTGTCTACTTCGCCTTCCTTCTGTGTCACTGTCTATCATTAAAATAAAAGTGGGGGCAGGGGCAGGAGAGAGAAACCCTGCCACTAACTGCTTCCTGGAACTTTGGGAAGCTCAGCTGTTCTGTGGACAAAAATGAATTCAGCATGTGGCACAGAGCTGGAGGACTATTCCCCATGGCTGGGAAATAACTGCCAATCCAAGCTGATTCCCAACTGTTCTAGATGCTTATAACCCTCGGGGAATGGTGGTGGCTGTTTTGGCACTTCCTACTTTGGTAGGAAGACTACACGTGGGTCTTTGAAAAAAGTCTATGCTCCTTGCATCTGGTCTGAGGATGCGGCTCTCAGGTCCTCTAAATTACAGATGTCCGTTAAACGTCATTTTCTCTCTATCTATGAGAACACATTTGATTGACTAGGGTGAGTGACGGGGACAGCATATCTGCAAGGTTTAACTCTGAGAATTCAGCCCCTCTAACACATTGCCAAATGGACATGGCTACAAACACCATTGAAAACGAACTGATTAGCTCTCAAGGAAGGAGTATATGGTTTTTGCTTGTGGGTGAGATTGCCATAAAGCACCTGAAATCTACCTCGCACTGATAGAATGTTTCTAGCCAAAGCCAGCTAGCTTGTCTTTGCAGATCTGATACAGTTTGCCAAGTCAGGATAGGAAATTTCTTATACTATTGTGCATGGGGTTCCCATAATTTGAAAACAAAAGATTTTTGATTTAGGGGATGAATGCAGGAAGGGGCAAATGGACAGATCCTGTTAGTCAAGGTAGTCAAACTTTGTGTTAAAAAGCTTTCAGGGAGCCACTAGTCTGCTGGCTGCTATTAATTTTTTTCCTGTTTTTTTTTTTTTTTTGGTAATAAAATCATGTAAAAAAGTAATATATGCTCATGGCAGAAAATGTAGAGAGTTGTAAAAGTATAAAGAATCCAAGAAAAAAAAACTGTGTCTACCATCGAGGAGCAGCCCTAATGATGATTTTGGTTTATTTCTCTCTAGTGTTTTGAGGAGGGAAGTTACTAAGTTGTTG
>JAQZBX010003705.1:0-64003 GCA_029593785.1 Cabassous unicinctus
TTAGAATTCTATGACCCAAGAAAGTATGTTTTATACATAAAAGTGAAATAACATTTTTTAAAGGAAACAAAAGCTTAAATAATTCATCACCAGTAGACTTTTTGTTGTTAAATGAAAAGGAAATGATACCAGAAGGAAATTTGCATCTACCAACTAAAATAAAGAGCATCTAAAATAGTAAAATGCTGATAAATAAAAGTACATTTTTCACATTTTAACTTCTTTTAAGGAAAGATAATTGTTTAAAGCAAAAATAACAACACTATAATGCAGGGTATACAACAATATAAAAATACTAAATCAAGACTAAAAAATGGAAAAAAAAAGTATATGATATAAATGCCAATCATAGAAAGCTATCAATTAAAGTAGAACGTAACACAAAGATTATCAGGCATAATAGGGGATCTTTCTTAATGATAAAGTGGTAAATTCATCAAAAGACATTTAATTCCAAATGTGTATGTATCTATTAACAGAGCTTCAAAATATCTGCAGCAAAGACTGCAGCAAAAAACTGCAAAGAGAAACGGATAAATCCACTAATTATAGTTAAGGACTTTCCCACTTCTCTTTCATTACTTCATAGAACAAGTTGACCTGAAACACCAAGAACCAACCTGATATAAATAACATCTATTGAACCAAAACCAACTCAAACAGGCATAGAAAATTTGAATAGAGCAATTCCCACATTAATTCCAACATTCCAATGAAGATAGCTTGACCCCGATGGCCACACTGGTTAATTTTATCAACGATTTGTGAAGAAATAATATTAATTCTACACAAACTCTTTTAAAAAATAGAAGAGGAAGGAAGATTCACCAAGGCACTAATGAGGCTAAAGTTACCCTGTTACCAAAACATATGCCCTTTCCCAGAACTGTATTTAATAGAAAGCCCAATATTATTGCTGATCTAGAGCTAAGAAATAAACTTTTACACAAATAGTATAATTAATAAACTGTGGAAAAAAGTTTTTCTACTCAAAAATAAAAATAAAGGTATAAAACACAAGTTAAAAATAAAAACATTAAAGAACAATTTAAAAGTAGTATGAGAGTAAAGTTCTTATTCTCTGTCATTTATTTTTCATTTTGACCCCACTAAAAATTATTTTAGATATTTTCTCCTAATGCTCCTACCTAAAATTTTATTATGCTAGATATTCTACTTACCTGTTTATGCATTCTTATATCTATATCTATATCTATCTATCTATTTATCTATCTATCTATCTATCCATCCATCCATCTATCCATCAATCATATGTCTACCATATATCTATAACTGTGTTTCATAAAAACAGCAAGATATTTTTGCTTCTTAAAAATCTATTTTTGTCCTTTTTGGGGTGGTATCACTCAGACTGAGTAAACTTGATCTAAAATATTACATGTTGAGTAATTGATGGCATTTAAGAAAATATAATCCATTAGAACATAATGGGATGTTTGAGTCATTTTAATTTGGATGAGAATATTTTTATACACTGCATTTCTTTATTAGTGGGTACCAATGAGTCTTAGATCTGAAGTGGATAACTTTTACAAGATCATAAAAAATGAGGCATAAATATAGACCATAGCATGGCAGTAGTAATTTCTTCTTTTTGCTTACAAAATTGTCAAAAGGGACTTCTAGCGACTGGGCTTTAAAAGTTATGGGTCTGGTTGTCTTTTAATGATAAAATATAAAAGTAAACATGTGCCTAAAATTATTTCAAAATTGAGAACCTTCTAAAATTGATAATAAAGTCATTGATGCAAGATATGACAATAAAAAGCTGAGGAGTCCATGGACACCTGCTTCAGTATCATCTGGGCTGATGATTTAAACTGAAGATTCTTGAAATTCTCCCAAGACCTTGTGAATAGTAGTCTCCTCAAGGTTGGACTAGAAAAATCTACATGAAAACACTGCAATATGTTTTAAAGACTCCAAATTTGTGAGCAACTGTTAAAAGTGAGGAACAAAAAAGAAAAGAATTACCATCCATACCTGGCTAGGGATTTACTAATTCATTGTGAGGAATAAAGATAAGTTTCTCTAAAAACCCTAATATGGATAATTTATAATTTGTGTAGAATATTTTGTTCATATTCATTATGAAGGAAACTGCATCTCATGCTATGGCATCTGTTAAGTCCACAAGGATGCTGCAACCAGTCTGAAGCCCAGTTGATAAACCAATTCTTGGTGCTTAGTTACACTTGCTTTTCCATGCCTAGATACCCTTCACATACCATAAACCCAATTATTTATTCAATATTTGTGAATTGAACACATTTACAAGTCCATACTTATTTTGATGGTATAATTTCCAAAATGTCACAAATAGTCATGAGATAATTGCATTCTTGGAATATCAGGCACACTCACGTAATAGTCAATTTGTTTTTCAATATTTGAAAGATAAAGATTGTTTTAAAAACAATCATTAAACAGATGGTGCATGGTTGACTTGGTACAGAACAAGGAGCAGCTCTTTTATTTCACCTTTGACCTGGACAGAAGAGAGTGATCACAATGATAGATAGAGATTGAGTGGCATTAATACTGTAGGACAACAGCAGAAGCCAAGGCTAGAGAGCCTTCTCTGGAATAAGAATGGAATGGAAAGCAATGTATTATGGAGTCGTCCGACCCTGAAATTGATGATATAGACTAAACATTTCATCTTTGCAGATGTTGCTGGTAAAGTCTGCCTAAAACTAGCTATTTTGCTATATTGCAATAGAAAGTAATTGTCTTAGGAAGAAAATAATTGATATAATTTAGGAAATAGTTAAACTTTCACTGGTGGCCAAGTCAAATGGTTAGGTATGGTTATGGTTATGGTTAGGTTAAATATTTGGGTTGCTTTCTTTCTTATTATATGTGATCCAAAAAATAGATATACAGCCTGAAAAATGGATAGCTCTGGAAAGCAAAAGTTTAGCCTCAGTATTAAGACAGTACAGTTGTTATGATCTGATTCTATAATTGTAGAGCAATTTTTTCATTTTTATTTTATGTTAAAAAACTTTTTGTTTCAGATCTGTTGATATCTTTGTATACTATTTGTTGATGTGAATAGAAATTCTGATGTTCTTGAACTTGGACTTTCCCCTGGGGTTGGCTGGGGCTTGGATTTGGCTTAAGGTTTTGGAGTTGAAAATAAAATGTTAGACTCTTAGTGCTAGGGAGCTTCTCAGCATGAGCAAAAATTAGTTATTATTAACTTAGAATTGATAAACCACAAATGGTTCCAAAGCTTAGCTTAAATAAGCATGCATAATATTGAATGCTTATTCTAATTTCTTTTTTTGGAAATGTCACAAGAATAGACTCCCCTGGAAGATTGCCTGCATTTTACATCTCAATAGTGGTGAGAAAAATCATGACAATCTCATTGCCATGTGAACTTTGTAGCTGTTAACCCAAATTGTCATCACCACAAAGTTTTTGAGAGTATTTTCATTTCATATTAACTCAGGTTTCAAATTTGTTCATAATTTTGAAAAATAATTTGAGTCTTCTTTGTAAATTTATTTTTCACTAATATGATGTGTCTTAAACTACTTTTATTTTTATAGTGCCTGCCTTCTCAGTAGGAAATTTCTGTCAGATATCCAACAAAATCATTTTTAATCACATTTATAATGTTTTCCTGTAGTTAGGGAATAGCAGACATTGAACTGATTGACTTCAAGGTGAAGGAGAAAATCAAGGCTTTGCCTCCCTTATAGCAACCATGGGGTACATTCCTTCTATAATGAAATTTTCAGACTGCTCTGCACTTGTAAATAATACTGGTTCACACCAGGCATTTGCACTAGGTAGTCCTTCTCCAAGAGATGAAGAACATTCTTCTCCACATGACGTTCAATAATATAGCATCTTAATTCTTTTATTTCTGCCCAAGATGTGAGATTCAAAATTGCCAGAGGCTAAATCTAAAAAAAAAAAAAAAATACAATAGAGGTTAAATCAGTCCTTTTACAAAGGATGCATTTGGTAGTGTATATGATATGTAACATATTATTGATAGATGCATGAAATAAGCAGTGGTTTAAACAAAGAAAATATATTTTGCATGTTAGTGTAAATTAAATTAAGAAAGAAGACACAGAGAAAAATAGACCTGGTGAGCTTTGGTTTTGTCAAATTTAACATCTGAAAGCAAAATCAGAAAAATTTAACTTTTTTGTTCAAAGACAACTTATAAACCCAGCAAGTTTTTATTGATATTGCTACATTTTGATATTTTGTGAAAATTAACTAATGGTTTCAGGACACATACTCTTCTCTGGACATCATTAGAAAACAAGGGATTGAAAAAGAAAGTCAGAACAAAGGACGATGATAAAAGATTCAGAAGCCTTAGAAAATAAAATAAAATTGGTAATCCCTGAAACGAAACAAACTTTAAAGTCCATGCCATAAGGACATCCTGATATTGTGAATTCTAAAGAAAGCTGAAGTTAATAAGTGAGCAATTACTCAAATTTTATGACAAAGGATAAAGGGAGTGCTATGTAACATATTCATATACCTTTGGGTACCAGAATATTTATATCTAGTTTAAGGGGAAAAAAAAAAAACTCTCAGAAGATTAAGGGTTAATTAAAATACAAATTCCAGTTTTACAAAGAAATTTTATTTCTGCATTGCTTTTTTTCCAGATAGGGATGAACTTTTTTTTAACATGACATATTAGTCTGTATTTGAAAGTGAGTAACAAACATTTGCAATTATATAATCATGGTTTATAATATTTATACTTCTTACAATTCCAGCAATAGATTTTTAATAGATATATATATCTTTGGAAGCAAACATAACATAAAGCAGTGCTGCTGACACTTATATAGATTAGGATTTATATTAATGATTCACTAATGAAGACTTTATAATAACCAATTATTTGTCTATCTATCCAAATATCCAGATGTAAGCTGCTTGAAAGTAGTAATCATGTTTTACAGTTGTTGATTGTTTTTTTTTTCCATGACATTCTATCTAGTGTAGATTCAAAGTAAGAATTTATGAAATTTAGGAGAATAATTTGTGTTCCCACCAGTCATAGAAGAAAAACACATGTTAATTCAAGAGACATCAAGGAATATGCTGAGCAGGCTATTGCTACATTAGTGGAGAAGAATTTTCCCTAGACTAAAGGCTAGTATTTCTCCAACTAACAAAGCTTAAAGGTAATTATTAAAAAGACCAAATTGTTTCTAAATAACTGTGTCCCAGAACAAAGCTCAAGAATATTTATATATAGGAAGACAAAACATTTAATATCCAACAAGGTAAGATTCACAATGTCTTGCATCAAATAAAAAAAAATTACTAGAAGCATAAAGAAGCAAGAAAACACACCTATCAATTAACTGAAACTGACACAGAGATCACACAGGTGATAGAAAAGAGTAGGAAAGTGCATTAAAATATGTATTGTAATTTCATTACATATCAAGAAAATAGAGGAAAGGATTAAGCATGTTAAGTAGAGATATAGAAAATCTAAAAGGATCAAAATTGAACTTCTAGAGATGGAAATAAAATGGGTTAGGCGAAAATACACGCAGTAGGATTAAAATAGATTAGATATTGTAAAAAGAAAAGAGAGTGGGGAAAAAAAATTAGTGCATTTGAAGACATGGCATCAGATACTACCCAAAATGAAACAAAGATAAAAAGAGACTGAAGAAAAAAACCCAAATATCAATGAACTCTGGGACAACTCCAATCAAATAAATATTTGTGTTATTGGAATCTCCAAAATAGGTAAGTGAGAATAGGAAAAGAAACAAATATTTGGTGATAAAACAGACGAAAATTTTCTAAATTTGATGAAAACTATCCAATAAGTTAAATGATCCCCAAACACATGAAACATGAAGAAAGCTACAAGGTACAACCTAATGTTATGATGAAGAGAAAGTGTTAAAAGCAGACATAAAATAAAGGCCACAATATGTAAAGAGGAACAGAGATAAGAATCATAGCATATTTCTCATCAGAAATGATGTAGGCCAGAAGATAATGAATTGATATCTTTAATGCAATGAAAGAACAAAATTGCCAACATAGAATTTTATATGTAGTGAAGATATGCTCCAATAATGAAGGGAAATAAAAGCAAAACAAAAGCTTAAATAATTCAAAATCAACAAGTGTGAACTACAGGAAATATTCAGGAAGTCCATCAAGAAGAAGAAAATAACACCAGATAAAAATTTGGATCTACACAATGAATGAAGAGCATCAGAAATGGTAGGTAAATACATAAATAATTGTTAATATCTTTACATGCAATTGGCAGTTTAAATAGAAAATAATAATATATATAAATAAAATATATGATTAAAAATAACACAATAGCCAGAACAGGAAAACAGGAATTTCATTGTTATAAGCTTCTTATACTCTATGTGAAATGATATAATATTACTGGAAAGTAGACTGTAGTAAATTCAAGATATATACTATAAACCTTAAAGAGAGACTAAAGTAATAAAACAAAAAGTGATAGCTACTAACAGGAAGAAAACATTGAATCATAAAAAAAATGCTTAATTAATCCAAAAGTAAGAAGACACAAAATAAAGGAACAAAGATCAGATGAGAAAAATAGAAAACAAATAGCAAATATTTATGCTTAATCTTAATCATATCAATCATAACTTTAAATGTAAATGGCATAAATACCCTCATTTAAAAGGCAGTGATTATCATATTGAATAAAAAAGCACAATCCAATTATACTCTGCCTACAGGAAACCCATTTTAAATGTAAAGACACAAATAGATTAAAAGTGAAAGGAGAGAAAAAGATATACCAAAATAATACTATTTAAAACAATGCTGGAGTGGCTATGTCAATAACAGAGTGAGTAGATTTCAGAGCAAAGAGTAGTAACAGATATAAATATGACAATTTCATAAAAATAAGGGAGTCAAATTACCAATAGCTGATAAAAATTTCAAAGGCAACTTAAAATTATATCAAACAAAAGTTCATAGAAACAGAAAAAGAAATAGTCAAATCCAAAAGTATTAGAGATATCAATATCCCTCTCTCAATTATTGACAGAACAAGTATTCAGAAAATCAGTGACATCATAGAAGACTTAAACAATGCTATCAATCAAAGTTACCTACCTGACACTTGTGGAACACTCCACACAATGGCAGAATGCATATTCTTTTCATATGTACATGTAACTTTTACCAAAATAAACCATGTTCTGGGCTAAATAACAAGTCTCAAATTTAAACAATAAAAAATATCATGTATTTTTATGACCACATGGTTTTAAGTTAAAAATTAATAGCAGAAATATCTGGAAAATCCCCAAATATTTAGAAACTAAGTTACACATATTTAAATATCAATGAAACAAAGAAGAAATTAAAGGTGAAATTAGAATATTTTTTGGTGAGTAAAACTGAACTACAACATATCAAAATTTGTGAGACGCAAGAAAGCATTACTCAGGAGAAAATTTATATCAACAAATGTCTATATTAAAAAAATGAAAATCTCAAATCAATGACTTCAGCTTACCTCTTAAGAAATCATAAAAACTAGAGCAAATTAAAACCAAAGTAAGTAGCAGAAAGGAAATAATGAAGATAAGAACAGCAACTAATGGAGGAAAAAAAAAAGAAAAAAGAAAAGAAAAATTAGAGAAAATGAATGAATGAAACCAAAAGTTGGTTCTTTGAGAGCAAAAATGGAATTGACAAACTTCTATCCAAACTGTATGTTTCCATTTATTTTGTATTCCTAAAAATTAAAACTAATTTAGACTGGTGGAAAGTTGATCCATGTTTACTTAGGTTTGGGGGTGTGGGAAGGGACATGAAGGTATTACAAAGGGACATGGGGAGACTTTTGGGTATGATGGGCAAGTTCATTACATTGATTGTGGTGATGATTTCAAGGGTCCATAAGTATGTCAAAACCTACCAAATTCTATGTTTTAAACATGTACGGTTAACTGTATGCCAATGTATGTCAAGCTGTAAAAAAATAGGGTTTTATTTAACTTAAATTTATGAATCAAAAGATTCCAATGAGTTATAATTCCAAACATACATTGGAGTGGATAAAGACTTTTTGTTTTGTTTTCTCTTTTTTTATTAAGATATTTTCACAGAACTGGTAAAGAAGATACACAGACTGTGTAACTAGACAGAATTTATATTTCTGGTATAGACGAGAAGATTTAAAACATAAAAATACTTTAGAAGAAATGACATAATTGCCTGATCAGAACTCCCTCATCTTATTTCCTTTTGCACTTAAACTCCATGATACATGGGGAAAACTAAGTGCTTGGCCTTGTTGCCTCAAATAGTTTATAAATTCCTTATCATCAGAGATCATTCAATATTAATTTATTTGATTGCTTCCACAGTGGGCCTAGCAGCAAATGTGCTCAGTTTAGGGGAATAGAGGTGTCATTTGGATATACACGAGAGTAATAAAACAAATAAGTGGAATGCTGCTGTGGCTCAAGCAATTGAGTTCCGGTTTACCATATGGAGGACCCGGGTTTGATCCCCATGACCTCCTGGTAAAAAAAAAACAGAACAAAACGAAAAACAGGTCCCAGACTTGGGTGGCGAGGTGCAGACCCCAGCTCAGGGCGGCGACGCATCACAAAAACAATGATGCAACCATATAGAAAAACAAAACAAATAAGTGATAATTTCCAACTTTTTAAAAGAGCTTACAAAGTAATGAGCAAGAAAAGCAGATTAACCTATGGCACAGTGCAGAATGAAATATCTACTAATAGATGGCGATAAAGATATAGGAACCTTGATTCTGAATTGCACTGGGTAATGGAGAGTTTCCTCAGACAGAGGTGAGTTCTGATGTGCTCACAGGATAAGAGCTCAAATAAGTCCTTGCACCTTTGTGAAAACTTTTGGAGCTCCGACCACTCCTAAGCAGCTGCCAGTCTCCATTTGTTCTTGCCTTAAGCATTTCTAAAGATCAGTGAACAGAAAATGCCATTGCTTAAGCTCAAACAGGGTGTTCTTTATTAGCTGAACTTTGGCGTAAGAGACAGCAGTGAGCTGAAGTCATGTACTTGAAGCCAACTCCTTAAATCATATGGGCACAAAATATTCCAGAGATCACAGCAGTTCAAACTACACACAGCAGTAACTCACCAAGTCAGATATTTTAATTACCTCAAAAACTTGAATCAACACTGGATGCTATCAAAAGCAAAATGAACATACATTAATCATGGAATATTTCAGTCACATGCCACCTTTCATCCCAGAAAAGTTCACAACCCCTGAGTCTGTTTCTCATCACACTTAACCTGAGAAAACAGGACAGCAAGTAGCTTTGAAGAGATTGAATGGAAGAAGGGTGAGTGTGTGATTTAGACATAACTCCACAATAGCTGTAGAAATAGAGCTTTCTCTCATTAGGTCTCATTTCTAGAGTTCCAGGGATGAAGAAGTGGATAATAGCTTAAATATATGTTCATTAAGGCCTTGAGTTAAAAATAAGTCTTGAGAAGAACTTCTAATACCCTTCTAATAGGAGAGTCAGTATTGAAAGATGTTGTTAATGCAATGGAAAATCTATAAATGTGATTATTACTATTATTGAATAACTAGTATAGTAATACACATGCCAAATGTGTTCAAGGGAGAGGAAGCATGCAGGACTATCATTCATCCTTGGTAGTAATGATTTAGACTAAACAGTTCAGAACATTCTCCTGCCCTTCAAACTACATTATGGGTAAAACATTCTCTTTATAGGAAAAGTAGGCCAAAGGAACAAATGAAGCCATAACATAAAGATGCTCTTCTCCTGAATCATCAAATACTATATCAATTAATATTATTAGATTTCTTATATGAAAAGCATGATTTTCAAACTATTCTCCCTGTAACCCTTGTACTCTTAAAGATGTATACCAAGTCTTATGAAAACAAAGAGTTATTTTCCCCCAAGGAATCAAATATTCTGAAGAATTTCTGAATTATTTTCACGACAGTTATATACTGGGAATTCCTTGCAGGATTTCTCTTTTAAAAGAATCATCTACTAAATAAGTTTGAAAACTCTTCTATTAAAAGAAATATCCATGCATTTGGGGAAAAAAATACGGAGATTTACATGACTTGTATAAGAGAAAAATGAGACTTATTATTTAGCAAATCCACACAGGTTTTGCTAAATTGTCCCTCTTTCCTGTCCTCAAGGGCTCTTTTGGTAAAGCAGCTTTCCCTGTTCATTATGTGTCCTTTTGAGTACATTTTGGGTTTGATTTATGATACTCAAAAACCAGAAAAGGACTAGTTTTTAACCAAGATTGAAGAAGGAGGGGCAGGACCAGAAGGTAAAAGTAAACAGTAAGGGAAGTAAGCAGCTCTTAACTAATTATCGTAAGCATATTATCCCAACAAAAGGAACTGCAATAGAGTGACATAAGTGAAAAATGGTAGCACAAAAGAGTGGCACAAGAAAAGTGAAGAGCAGCTGTTCATGGGGTAAGAGTGGAAGATATTGTTCAGAGAAGGCTTCTCAGGACAAGAGTGAGTGTCCGCTGAGGTCTGCTGTTCCTATGATTTCCACTCTGACTTTACCCAATTCCTCAGCCTATGGAGGGTTCTCCCAGTTAGATGTCCCTGCATCATACATGCATACCCAAACTTTTCAACAGAGAAGTTCATCCTGAAAAGAAAGGGTTACAAGGTATATTAGTCTCTGGCAAGTCTAAAATATTGACATTTTGAAAAATGTTTTCACTGATTAATCTATTGATGTGGCGAGGTATAGCTAGGAGAATACAGGCTTGAGTGTCAGACACCTATGGTAGATTCAATTGTTGGCTCTGCTGTTTACTAACTGGGGGATCTAACAAGCTAATTAATTTTTCTGAGCTTCAGTTCTCTCATCTATAAAATTTGGAAAAGAATAAGAATTAAGTGTGGGTAATAGGACTTGTGATAAAAATTAAAACCCTTAATACAATGACTTACACAGCACTAAAATTATGATAATTATTCTTATTGCAGTAATAATGATATTAAAAGTAATGCCTTCATAATCAAAGGATCCTCCCTGACTGTGAATCACTTTGGACATTATGAACTTGTAAGGAAACCACAATCAATCAAATGATTTTATGGTCCATAAACTCATAAAACTGGAGAGGATTCAATTCCCTCACCTTTAATAGTAATTCTTATAATTAGTAGATGTTGTTTCATACCTCAGAGAAATCTAAAACTTTAAGTGCATAATGAATTAAGTATATTTCATTTTTGAATAGTTGACATTTAGCCTTTTAGCTGAATGATCAGTAAAATGTAATTATATTGAATTTAAGGAAAATAATAACAGATTTCCCATTCACAGATTGATGCGTATTTCAACAGTTCTGCCAGTAATTTTAAAAACATCATGATTAGAACAAATATTTAATTCAAAATCCAAACATTAATTTGCCAATATTCCATTTCACAATTTATTTCTTCTTGTACCTAAGTTAGCTAATTTATGAAACTGGCTCTCATGACATTTTTAAAACTTCCTAGTGCAGACTTTAAACACCATGTTCTTACTACAAATGACCATAATTTGTCTCAAGTTAAATACTTTACAGCAAATGAAGCCCTAAGACCAATGCCCAAGAAGAAGACAAGAATTGTCTAACAGACTTTAAATTAGTCATTTATTTTAGTTTTAGACTCATAGTTCCAGAGGGAAACTATCTTCTAGTGTAACCTTTGTTTTTCAGGGAAACATCTTAGCCATCAGAAATTAAAAACAAAAACAAAAAGAATCCTGATGCCTAGCAAGAAGTAGAATATGTGAATAAATAAGATAAAATAAAAATAAAATAAAAAGATTTTAAAGAGATTCAGTTCTATGTCTTTCACTGAAGATATTCATTCACTATTCATAGTCCTGCTATAGGAAAACTATTATTTTGCATTTCTTTTATTGGTAAGCTTACATTTCTTCTAGCATCCTGGCCACCATTATTCTTGCAGAGAGGAAGCAGAGTAAAAACCTCCTGGTATCTGAGTATATGGAAATTTCCTTTCAGATGGTAGAAATTATGTAAAGCCTGACCTTCAGTCCTACTGGACTTAAGATGAAAAAGTTGATAGAAATTGGGGTAGCCACCATGAGGTACATTTGTGTTGATTTTAGGTTTTTGGGCTCAAACATCAGAGGAGGTAGATGTGCTAGATGTGTTGAGTGGAAGCCATGGAAGAATGACTTACATTTTGAATTCTGAGGAGAAGCCCACTTTAAAGGGGCTCTGTAGCAACCTGGGGGGAGGGTCACAGAGAGTGCAGTGCTTGGTTGAGGGAAGAGCGAGCCTGAAGCAGCACTTCTTGCCTAACCTTGGTTTCTAATTTAAATGGAAGGGAACCATAAGGTTCACATTCCCTGTGGGGAAAGTGTAAAGGAACTGATTCATTGGGAGTCAGAGGGGGTGTTTATATAGAGAAAAAGTGAGCATTTGTCCTAGAACTCTAAGGTAAGCCAACAAAACTCGAGGCTAAAAGAAGATCACTGTCAGACTTCAGAGGTATACAATGTGGAGGAGAGCTGAAATGAAGCAGTAGCAGGGGCCAACTTGCTGGGATTATCCTTTATGCTGAGAAAACAACCATGAGTTGAATCCCACCAATAGACTATATAAGCAGTAGATCCCATCAAGGAACACAGGGGGACAGGTCCTGGAAGATGTCATCCAGCACACACAAGGATCAGTAAATTCCACCCATGTGTTGATTGGTTCAGTTAAGGATCAGTGGCAGATGGAGACCCATCCTCCACCCCATGCACTCTACCCCTTCAAATCCTTGATGACCATAAGCTTTATTTTGGAACCAGACTATTTTGGGGAAAAAAGAAGGGAGAGGAAAAAAGCCCATTTAAGGAACATGTCTCTGAGGTGACTCAATATTACCCAAATAATAATATATAAATCATGAGAGATTGACATACAATGAATCAACACTTTAAATACCACCACAAATATGTAGCAAAGTTAGTGCTGAGAGGGAAATTTATATAAAATGCTCACATTATAAAGGAAGAAAGATCTCAAATCAGAGCTCTAACAGTAAATCTGGCGGATCTAGGAAAAGAAGAACAAACTAAACCCAAAGCAAGCAAAAGTAAGTAAATAAAGATTAGAGCAGAGGTAAATGAAATAGAGAATAAAAAACAATAGAATCTAGTAATATACATGACCTTAGACTTTCCCTTTCAACCACTGTCATACTCATACAATAGCACTGCTAGTTACAAACACCATGATATGCTTTCACCATTTCTATTCATTTCCAAAGATTTACAAACAACCTTTTCATCAATTCTGCACAGATTAAACCTCAGCTTGCTGTTCTCTAACCTCATTCTATTTTATGGTGACCTATATTCTAATTATTAACTCCATGAGTTTGCACAATATATTTAGTTCATAATACTGCAGTCATACAGTATTTGTCCTTTTGTGTCTGGCTTGCTTAATGTCCTTCAGGTTCACCCATGTTGTCATATGCTTCACTACTTGCACAATATTCCATCGTGTGTAAAACACAATTTGTTTATCCATTCATCAGTTGATGGACACCTGGGTTGTTTCCAACTTTTGACAATCATGAATAATGCTGCTATGAACATCAGTGTGCAGATGTCTGCTAGTGTCTCTGCTCTCAGGTCTTCTGGGTATATACCTAGTAATGGTATTGCTGAGTCACATGGCAATTCTATATTCAACTTCCTTAGGAACTGTCACATATGTTACTAGAAGGAAAGCTAAAAACTGTAACATGGTACTGTATATGACAGTTAAACCTCATGTAAAACACAAATATGGGTAATATTGCATTTTTAAGACTGTACAAAATATAAATACAAATATACTAGAAAGAAGGAGAAAGAATAGCAGCTATGTACAGCAAGGGAAGCATAGAGAGATTGAGAGATGAGTTTTGTTTGTTTATTGTTCCTTATTATTGGAATAATGAAAGTGCTCTAAGAGTGATTGAAGCGATAAATGCACAAATATATGATAACACCAAATACCACTGATTGTACATTTTGAATGGATTTATGCTTTATTAATATGTACCAATAAAATTGATTTGTTAAAAAGAGCACATATAACTATACTACAAATTTGTTTTTTTCATATTTTGATAGCAAGCTTTCAAAATTATGGAATTCCTTTGGAAATGCATTTTATTTTATGCATTTCTAAGCATTACTCATAGAAGGTAGCAAAAAGCTTCTGCAACCTGACAAAGGGGTCTTAGCACAAAAATGTTAAGAACCATTGCCCTTGATTCTATACCAGTCTTTGGGCCTCCTGACCCACTGATATGATAACACAGCAATGACCAGTGGTGGGAGGGGTTGCAGCTCTCCAAATAGGATGACCATATGGTTAACTTCCAAACACAGGACACAGTGCAAGAGGGCACTGTTGATAACTTTTGCTGCTGTAATTAATGCCACTGAATTGTATATTGGAAAATGATTAAAATGGAAAGTTTTTAAAAATTATAATTGTCCTGGTAAAATAGTCATAAACTGGAACATATGGTCATCCCACCCAAATACCATGTATTATTGAAACTGAAGAATTAGATAAGAAAATGCCAGGTAATGAAATGTAACTTGCAAGAATCAACATGAGACATACCCACTAGGCTGGCTAGAATCAATAAGTCAGGTAATGACAAGTGTTGGTGAGGTTGTAGAGAAATTAGAACACTCATACACTGCTAGTGGGAATGTAAAATGGTGGATCCCCTGCGGAAAACAGCCTGGGAGATTCTCAAATGATTAAACGTAGAGTTACCATAGGACCCACCAATTCCACTCCTATGTATACACCCAAGATAAATGAAAACAAGACGACACAAAAACTTGTACATGAATTTTCATACCTGCATTATTCATAATAGCCAAAAGGCAGAAACAACCCAAATGTCAATCAACTGACTAATGGATAAAGAAAATGCGCTATATCCAGACAAGAGAATATTATTTGTCCATATAAAGGAATGAAGTTCAGATATATGCTATAACATGGAAACTCTTAAAACATTATGCTAAGTGAAAGAAGCTAGTCACAAAAGACCATGTATTATATGATTCCATGCATATGAAAGTCCAGAAAAGGAAATTTATAAAGACAGAAAATAGATTAGTGGTTACTGAAGGCCAAGGCTTGGGGTGGGGTAGTTGGAGGAATAGGGGGTGATAACAAAAAGGTACGGGGTTTCTTTTTCAGGTGATGAAATATTCTAACATTGACTTCAGTGTTGGTTGCCCGTATCTGTGAATATACTAATAATCATTTAATTGTGCATGCTAAATGGGTGACTTGTATGGTATGTGAATTATATCTCAATAAAGCTGTTAGAAAAAAACAATAGAATCAACAAAATCAAAAACTGGTTCTTTGTGAAGATCAATAAAATGACAAACTTTTAGGTAGACTGATGAAGAAAAAAAAGAGAGAGGATACAAATAACTAAGATCAGACATGAAAAGGAGCACATTAATATTGACCCCAAAGAAATATGAAGGAATATAAGAGGATATTATGAACAACTGTATAACAACAAATTAGATAACCTAAATGAAATAAATTCCTAGAAACACTCAAACTACCCAAATTGATCCAAGAAGAAATAAGAAATTTCAGCAGGCCAATGACATATAAAGAGATTGATTAAATAATCAAAACCCTCCCAACAAAGAAAATCCCAAGGTGTATTTTTCAAATTTGTCCTCTTGTTCTCTGGGCTCCTTTGATGTGCATATTCACTTCTTTTGGTAAGTTTGGCAAATTTTCTGTCATTATTTCCTTGAATATTCCTTCTACCTCTTTCTTTCTTTTCTCCTCTCCTCTCCTCTTCTCCTCTCCTCCCCTCCCCTCCCCTCCCCTCCCCTCTCCTCTTCTCTCCTCTCTCTTTCTGGAACTCCCATAATGCATATGTTTGTACCCTTGATGGTATGTCAGAGGTGACTTAGGCTATTTTTGCTTTTTTATAATTCTTTTTATCTTTCATGTCCTCAGCCTGACTCATTTCAATTGAATAGTCTTTTGAGTTCAATGATTTTTTTCTTCTGCCAACTCCAATCTGCTGTTGAAACCCTCCAGGGAATTTTTCATGTCAGTTATCATGCTCTTCAACTACAGCAATTCTCTTTTGTTCTTTTTTAAAATTCTCATATTGCTCATTCATTGCTTTCCTTATATCCTTTAGCTCTTTCTTCGTAGTTTCCTTCATCTCCTTAAGCATAATGAAGATCATTTTTTTAAAAGTCTTTGATTGCTGTTTCCAGAGTTGGGCTTTCTTCATTGTTATTTCTTAGGTTTTTATCCTCTTCCTTTGGATGGGCCCTCATCTCCAGAAATAATGCTGTGCTTTATTGACTTGGAACCTGCCCAGAAAAGGCAGACCTTCAACTGTCCTCTGCTGTTCGAGCAAGCTTTAAATCTCTTCTTCTGTCTTTGTCCAGATGGATTGGAACAATTGCCACCCTCCAAGCTGTGCCCCCCATGGCCTGATTAGCTGATGAAAAGCAGTAATCAGTGACCAGACCAGACCTTCCCACCCCCAATCTCAGGAATTAGGGTTTTATGTCCCTCTCTAGCACTAGCAAACTTTGCCAGATGCCTGCAGCCAGAGTGGGGGATGGGCAACAGGAAGTGTCCTGGAGAGAACAATTCACTGGCATTTACTACACTTTCCCAGCCTCTTCCTCCCTCTCTTCCCTGGATGCTGCACAGTGTTCTATAGGACTCCAGAGTTTGAAACCATTGATTCAGATAGTTCTTGCCTATTTAAATGTTGTTATGTCAGAGGGACTGATTCCTGGATTTTCCTACTTTATTATCTTCCCACAATTCCTCTCAACACAATTTATTTTTTATCATTGACATGAGTGGAAACTCTTGATTTCATATTTCTTTTATATTGCTGCCAGACCACAGGTTGACAGCTCTTATCATGTAAAACTCCTGGAACTTTATTGTGTAGCTTGATCCCTTGACTACATATATTTATATTAAAATGCAAACAGCATATTACAAAGTTTATATGTGCACTTGGATCTATCTACATCAGTTGTCTTTTTTATGCCCTATTACAAGCTTATCATATTCACAAAAACACAAGGCTTTAAGTAAATTAGCTCGTCAAGATGATTTTGGCATGTCAGAAAGATATTGTGGCCACAGCAATTTTCCTGAGTAAACCTCCTGAAAAATGTTCTTTCTTTCACATATGTTTCATCTTTCATAGATGATTCAAGACTAAATAAAGTCTGTCCTTTATTTAATCTAATTAAGTATGTTATGGGGTAAACTAGGTAAACTAGGCATAATGTTTGGATGCTCAATTAAGAAAGAGATTGCATTTCTAACATATGCAACTTTCTTGAAGAAATGTAGCATTTTTACAGAACTAATAATGGATTGTCCACCTTCTGCTAAGTGATACAAAGCAAGGAAATTATAGCATCCAGATGTTAGTAGGGATCTAGGCTAAAACCATAGAGTTTTATTCAATATTTTCTATTTTTTATGACATCTGCCTTTTATCAGTAGTGGCTGATAAACTGTATATTTATATATAATTTTAATTGTTTCCAGGTTTTAAAAAATAAAACATTTATTCTAAAAGTAATATACAATTACAAATGTATTCAAATATAAGGCATTTTCATTTTTCATTTAATGAAGAATTCATTTCTCAGCAACCTGAAGTGCCTTTTTATTTGTGCAAGCTCACCAAGGGACTTATCCTTTCCTTGTATAAGGCAAGGTTTTGTTGCTTTTTTTCCCATAATCAGGAAGCACTCACTGGCTGATTACAGTAATTTATTTTTCATAGTTACCCCTAGAATTCTTTGATATTGCAGAACCACACTGACTGGTGCAATAAGGGAACCTTTTGTGAATCTATGATATAAAGTATTCTATTTTGGATAAAAGGGATTCCCTATTAGTAGATTTTTAAGTTTCTTTTTTACATTTTCTACTGGATGTTACTCTAATGCATTATAGTCCATCACTCTATTATGTGCAATGGCCCTTCAATCGAATTTTGTATGGGAGATTATTATCACTTGCATCCTCATAGATTAACACCATTTTCTGAATATTACCATCTGCATTTTCAATTGTTTTCCTGCAAGTATTTTAGATTGATTTTCACTGATCACTTAAATTCCTACCACAGTTATTCTCTTTTTAACAATTATGTATTGTTTCCTGCTAGGTGAAATAAACAATGTTTGTTGTTGGGAATATGACAATGCATAAAATACATAAAGTCACACAACTTCTATTTCTACTGTGGATGAGACAAACACTAAAAATAGCTAATCAAATTGATTATTTAAATACAGCTATGATAAGCATAAATAGTACACTTCCATTTTATAATTTCTATTTTAAATAATGTTATATGTTGTTTGTCAATCAATGAAGCCAACTTCGGTCCACAGACAGGCATAAATAATATTACTAACCTCTTAAAATTTAGTGATCTTTGACCTCTTCTTAAAACAAGGGAGCTTCTTGCCTTCATAGACAAAGAAAAAAAAAAAGGTTACCTATACAGTGCCAAGCATAAGATGGAGAAAAGTTTATGCAATGATTTTTCATATCAATGGACTTTTGGATCAATTAAAGGTAACATCATAAGTTGCATGGTGGTTAGCTATTTAAGAATGAAACCATAATAAAATTAGATTTGACTCATAGATGCCATCAGTTGTTGTCCACTGGCTTTTGGCTGAATTTTTAGGAAATGAAACTTATTCTACTTCTGTCAGATTTTTTGTTTGGTAATTTGTTTTCTGTAGTTTTGAATTGTCTTATTTTCTATAATATAATTGAGATACCTGTAGATATCTGTGGTAGAATGAATGATCTACCCCATTTTAGACATGTTATTAATTTAATATGCATATAAGTGGGTAGGAACACATTGTAAATAGGATCCTTGACTGTGTTATTTTCAGTTATGATGTGGCCCAACTGATTGAGATGGGTCTTAATCAACATTACTGGAAGCATTATGAAGAGAAAGAAAGCAGAAGTCAAAATCAGAGAAAGCTTGTGAGTAGGCATCGGAAGCAGAGTCAGTGGGTATCCAGAAGAAAAAAGTGAGGGCATCTCCATGTAATGGGAAAACCAAGAAACCCAAGGTTTACTAGCCAGCCAGAACACTACTGACCCTGGGAACAAGCAAGCCTTCTAGCCAGTGCCATGATTGGCTGTGAGCCAATAATTTCCTGTTATTTAAGCCAACCCATTGTGAGGTATTTGTTATAAGTCTGGCCAATAACACAGCATTCAAATGATTATTTTATTCTTTTCAGTTTAATTTCTTCCGTAAATGGTATCAAAGGACACAAATTTTCTACTAGTATCAGAGATTTGATAAATGAAAAAATTGTGTTAATTGTTAGACATAATTAATCCTGATACTGAAACACGAACCTTAGCTGCTTAGATAGAAAATAACTCTTAAAATACAAAAATCAGAAATTAGAATTTAAAAATCTTGTTTTAATGAGCCATAACATAAAAAGTGCCCCAATTTGAAATTTTGTAAATACAACTTAGAGTGAATCTCTTTAATAGAATATTTTTTTATAAGAAGATAAATTGTGCTTTTCTATCCAACAAAATAATGAGTAAATACAGAAAAACCAAGAGATTTTGAGGAAACCCTGTATTCTGACTTTCAGTTCTCTTATAAATATATGGCTTCAGTATGTATATAAATATACAGTTTCAGTAACTGTGGTAGCCTCTTGTCTCTGAGTGTTCCTTATTCAAACTTGTTGGGAGTTACAGTAGATAAAGAATAATTTGTCATCTATTTTTGTATGCATTTTAACCCTGAATTAGACCTATAATTTTAATATATCATATGATGTACTAAAATGAGTTTTATTAAAATAAGAACTGTTCCATTTAGCAATAAGAAGGGCCAAGGTAAGAGGCAAGTGAATTTTACACATGAATGACTTTAACCAGCTGTGCTGAAATATGTTTAAATTATCTTTCACTTGTAGTTATTGTGTTACCAATATATTGGATTCAAGACCATTAATAAAATATGAAATTCTATATGAAATAGTGCTTCACAAATACAATTATTGTATCTTTTATTTATACAATCATTTGCATATGCCACTACCAACAAACTTTTCATTGTAGAGAACAAATCCAAGGGGATTTTATAAATATAAGCACAAGTTCTTAAGTATTTATTATTTTTAAGGTGACATATATTGTAATGTTCACAAGTTGTTTGATCTCTGGCAAGTCATTAAATCTCAATGAGCCTCAACTTCTTCATCAGCTAATAGGGATAGTAACAATGACCTTGCAGCTTTTTTAAGGATTAAGCAGAATTATATACAGATAATAGTGAGTAGAGTGTCTCACCTTCAGTGAGTACTCAATAAATAGATGTTACTGTTCAAAATAACATGAAAAAGATTGAGAAATGAGCAAACATAAGAGGGGAGTGTAATCACAGATCAAAGTATTTTGATTAATTGTTATTGTAGTTATTAACTAACATTAACAGAAGAATGTGGGACACTTATATAAAGATAGTGGTTGCCTGGAGGGATGAATAAGTAAAACACAAGGCATATTTAGGGCAGTGAAATTGTCCTGTATCATAAGGCAATGATGGACACATGACATTATATATTTATCAAAGACTATAAAATTGTACAACCCAAAGTGTAAACCATAATGTAAACTATAGACTTTCATTAGCAGCAATGTTTCAGAATTGGTTCCTCATTTGTAACAAACGTACCACACTGATGTAAGATGTTAATAATAGGGTAAACTATGCGTGTAGGTAGGGGAGTTAGATGGGACTTCCCTATCCTTTCAATGTAATCTTTCTGTAATTCTAAAACTTCCCTAAAAATAAAGCTTATTATTATAAAAAAAATAGTAACATGAAAAAATTACCCAGATGAAGACTGGCTTTATTAGTTCAAGGGCAAATAAGCCAAAAGGTCTATGGTTTCATAGTTCTAATGCTTTATTTTATCAAGTGTGGATATTTTGGAGGATTGGAAAAAGGGGAAGACAAGAACATGGAATACCAGTTATAGCACATATATAAATGTCTATCAAATAAATTTGCTAAAATGAAACAGAATAAGAAAGTGAACTTTTGACTTCCGTTTCCAGTGATATAGTGGAATAGCTATCCAGCAAACATTGCTGATACAGAAAACCTAAGATGTGATGAAATTTTAAAAACAAAACAACTTCATAAATACACATTTGGCATAATGAAAAAGAAAGCCAAACAATAGAAGTCATAATGAACAAAAACAGATAAACTGGCTATAGGATGCAGACAAGGCTTTCTTGGATTATTTACTGATCCCAGGTAGACTAGGTCATGTTTTATAATGAGTTAAGAATGGAAATAAGATTTCAAGACTTATTTGACATCCTTATTAAATCAGACACTGTAGAATCACTGCAGGCAGAGACAAATAGATTAAGTGACAGATTGTATACTATATGATCCAGAAATAGCATTGCTGCTTAACCCAGTGCTTGAGATAGTCCAATTTATACCAGTTTTGTCTTGATATCTCATTTTGTTTAGCAATTGGCACTCTTAACCCTGTATCAGTTTACATCATCATCCAACTTCTGCATTGTGGCTATTTAGTTAAAGAGTGAAGCAGTTAATTAATGTTACTAGGGAAATAGCAGCTAAGCCTACAGAAATAAATTGAGAGGCTTATCCATACCATATCCCAAAAACACACCTAGATGTATTAAAACCTTACATATGATAAACAAAACTGTAAGGATTTTAAGAAGAAAATACAGATGAATATCTCTGTAGTATCTAGAAATAGCAACAAAGGAAAAGATTAACAAATTCAATTACTTCAAAGTTAATAGCTTCTTTTTTTATAAAGAACACCATGGAATGAAAAGAAAATGTGAATAGATATTTGTACTGAAAGTGTTGTTATTCAACACGCATAAAGCATTCCTGCAAATCGATAAGGAAAACAGCCTTTTCTCAGAAGAGGATCTATAAGTATCCAATAAACATGTAAAAGATATTCAGTCTCATTAGTACCCAGGGGTGTACTCATTAAGACCCCAAGGCAGTATTAGCCAGACTGGCTTTGCTATTTCTTGCCCTGCTCTGGGGCCAAAGAGCAAGGAAGACATTCTTGAGCCCTTTAACACTGGCTCCCAATTGAATTTAATTCCTTGAAGGTAATTGCAGGAGATTTTCAGGCAAGAGGAAGAGATTGTGGTTTTCATTGCTCCTTACTAGTCTGGTGGTTTGGGGTCCCCTACTTCATGCCAAACCTCTCTTCAGTGGCCTCTCTCTTCCATTGTTGTAGGTGCCTACCTCTTTCTATGGGAGACCCTTCAGGCTTATGGGCGGTTTAAACGTTCCTGTTGTTTCAGGTCCCTGGGTATTTCACTATGGCTTTTTATTTCTTTCAACTCTGCCACATTTTCTAAATATTCCCTTCATTTTGAACTCTTCAACTAACACTTTAAGTTCCTCTTCTGTTCCATCTAGAGCTGTAATTATTAATGCCCAAACTGTAAATTCGATAATACCAAATGTTGGCAATACATATTTACCTGGAGCAAATAGATTGGAAAACAATTTAGCATTACATAGTGAGAGCTGAAATGGATCAAATGATCAAGTAGCCACCACGTACCCTGGCTGTCAGTGCAAAGGAAGGATGCCTTTTCATAATTAGTCTGATAGAATGATAGAATTCTAATTACTTCCTCCAATGGGGCATCCTTTTTGCAATTTAACTTTCCTGGGGTGGCACTTTAAAAAAACATCCTCACATGAGGTCCTAATATTGTAACAATAATTCTGATTGGACTTGGTTTCTCAGTAGTTACATTGCAACCTAAGATCACTTTAATTTTTTATATGATTGACATTACTGACATTTTATTTACTGTTATTAGAGTCACCTCATTTTCATGTATTAATGTTACCTGACCCTTATCTTTCATCTTATTTTAATATTCTGACTAGTTAAATGGCCAAAGTACATGACCTTGGGTGGGGGGGAGGGCACTATTTCGCAATGACTAGAACAGGAAATTCTGAAATCATATTGCATTTAAAATCTGGATTTATGACTTTGGAAGAGGCACTCAATCATTTGGAACTTCGACTTCCAAATCTAAAAAACATGTATATAGTAATACCATGTAGTGTTCTGGTGAGAATTAAATGAGATAGCTCATGTATAAGCTCTTATTACAGTACCTCACACATAGTAATGTTTAATGAATACTGCCCCTTAAATTTGTAATATGTTTGTCGTTATTAAATTTTATTTTTTTCATTTTTTTAAAATTCCACCAACAATTATATTAATGTTTTCTGATTTTGACATCTATAATAATCATGAATTTATCAACCAGGTCATCCTATTTTAAAGTAGTTTCAGTGCAATCATACAAATAATTGCATCAATTTATGGAATAATAAGAAGCAAAAAACCAGAGTTTTAGCACTCTCAGCCTTGGTGAATTTCCATCAGGTTGCATTGGAGTTGGTTATTTAAGAAATAATTGACAAATTCATTTTCCCCATCATAAGTGTAAGTCTAATGATTGTATTCCATGGCTCTTATCGATTCTAGACCAAAATATAATTTAGGTTTGACTCACATGACTTAATAATAGTAAACGCACATATTTTCCTCTTCAAAACTGCTTCCTCTTCTAAGATGCTCACAAAGAAACTTCATTGAAGTTCATTTTTAAAAAGATAATTGTGTTGTTTTTTTTCTTTTTTTTACTGCAGCTCACCCTATGATTTTTTTTTTTTTTAACTAGAGAAGTTGTGGGTTTACAAAAAAAACATGCATAAAATACAGGAGTCCCATATACCACTTTATTTTTAATACCTTGCATTAGTGTGGATCATCTGTTACAATTGATGATGGCACTTTTTTATAATTGTACTATTAACTATAGTCCATGGTTTAATTTAGTGATCACTCTACGTGTAGTCCATGGATTTTTAAAAAAGTTTTATTCTGTTACCATATGTACAATCTTAACATTTCCCCTTTTAATCATACTCATATATATATATTTCATTGCTGCTAATTTACGAATATTCACCTTGTTGTGCTACCATTACCACCATCCATACCAAAACATTTCCATCATTCCAAAGAGGAATGCTGTGCATTTTAGACCTTAACTTCCCATTCCCTGTAAGTCAGACACAAAAGGACAAATACTGTATGAGCTCACTGATTTGAAACAATTAGAATAAGCAACCTCATAAAGTCATAATTTAGAACATAGGTTACCAGCATTGTGTTTACTAATAGATCAAACATGGAGCTTTAGAAAACTCTAAATGTATTAGTAGAAAAATAATGTATAATACTCTTCTGTGACATTAAAACTAAAAATATGCTTGTGTCATGAATATAGTGTTAAATCTCTATTATGTCCAGCTACCTACGACATTATTTCTCATTACACCGCATTTCCTCATTAGGTTCATCTGAAACTCTGACCAAACTTCTGAATATTCTCTCCCTCAAACAGGCAATTAGAAAACATCAAAAGTATTGGGTTAATAAAGTTTTTTTTTATTTTTAAAATATTCAATTATAAATCTGAATAAATTAATAACTATGTTTCTGAAAGGACTTGCAGCTGGGACTAATTTACTTCTTCACGATCCCCTGAGATCTGTGCAATGGCCTAAACCCTTGTGAGTGTCTTTTGAATGATATAATTACATTGGACTTTCCTTGAAATTAAGAAATACATAGTAAAAAGTTCCAGAACACACAGAGAGAATGAAAGTCTTAACCCTAAAGACTGGCTTTGAGTTCTGTCAGTTCTTCCAAAATTACAGAAATGTAGAACCCCTGGTGTCAAACTGGTCTTACTTATAGGAAGACATTAATATTCCTTAGGTAAAATAAGTAATTCAATAGAAAACTCCAAAGGTGTTGTAGTGGTTTGAAGACATATGTACCCCCAGAAAAATATGATCTTAAATCTCATCTATTCCTGTGGGTGTGAAACCATTGTTAAGTAGGACATTTTGGTGAGGTTATTTCAGTTAAGGTATGGTCCACCTCAATGAGGATACTTCTTAATCCTATGGCTGGAGTTCTTTATGAGTGGAGTGAAATTCAGACAGACAGAATGAAAGCTATGGAAGCAAGAAGGTGAAATTCAATGGAACCCCCGAAGAGAATGGGAAGGCCAGGAGAAGTGGCCATGTGCCTTGCCATGTGACAAGCTAAGGACCAAAAATCACCAGCAGGCAGTCCTAGAACACGAAGTTCTTTGGGAAGAGCAAATAAATTCCTGTTCTTTAACCCAACCCATTTCATGGTATTTGCTTGAGAAGCCTAGGGAATTAAAACAGTTGTTAAATGCTGACTGGCCAGCAAGTTCCTTAGGGGAAGAATTTAGCAGAAAAATATGGTATGGGATATGGTTTTCCTTTAGGTAAGCAATGTTAAGGCAAACCAAGTGATTTTAGCAAGTTTCAAGAATGATTGCTTCTCTTGAGTCATAGTGAGGAAAAGATCTAAAGCAAGGGGGCAAAGGTATGGGACCAAGCAATGAACACTTTGCTGTGGAAAGCTGGCTTAATATAAGTTGCTTTTCAAAACTTACCCAGCTAATCAAGATACTCCTTCTTCTAATGGTCCATTTTTAGTATATTAAACATTTTTTAGAAAGGCAATATACCAATTATATAAAAATGATTAAAAATAGAAAATGAAATCTGTGCTATTATCACCTAGCAAGATTATTTTTATCTTTCATATTTCCTCGTATCCCATTAATGTGCCAATGTATTTTGTATAATCAAATCTTACTGAACATAGGATTTTATTTACTACAGATTTTTAATCTAATAGCCTTCTAGGTTATTTCATAATAATTTTTGTTGCTGCATTTTATTTTGGTATATATTATTAAATAATTATCCTATATTCTGGTATGTATATATTATGAAATAATATTCACAATGAAAAAAATAATTGTGAAAGAAACACACTCCCTTATTTTTAGGTATTTAATTAGTATTATTTGTTTTACTATTTTAGGTACTGGTATAGTAAGTATATTTTTGGAAAAAAAGTTTTTTTCTTCTATTGCATTTTCCCCTTAGGATTACTGGTATAAATTATATTTAGAGCTTTTCCTATATTACTTTTCCAAAAGGAATGCACCAAAATTAACAACTAGCAAAAAAATTATCCAACATTCCCTGTCATTAATTAAGTACAAAATGATATTCCAACCACTGTTTTAAGAGCTGGAGATACAACAATCACCAAGTCAGATGAGCTCCTCCTCTTAAGGGGTTTTCATTCTAGTAGAAGAGATGGACTATAAACTGTGAAATGTAAGATCTCCTCTCATTGTTTGAGATAATAATAAGATCTATTAAGACAAGTTAATAGGCTAATAGCATAAATAGTAGAAGAGATATATGTATTTAAATCGAGAAAGAATAGAAAATTTGAGTTATGAGGCTATTGAGGACCTTTCTGTGCTAAGATGTGAAAAATGGGAAGGAGACAGAAGTTCCAGGAAAACATTTCCAGGATACAAGGCAGGGGCAGGTTTCTTATTCAAGGAATGAATGGCCAGTATGGATGAAGTAGGTTAAGAGACTAGAGATGCCATAAGTGTCTATATCATGGAGTGTTTGGGCAGTCATGTAGGTGTTTTGATTTTGTTCCCAGTATAATGGAAAAGCATTAACAAGATTGAAGCAGGGAAGTCACATGATCATTATTCATGTTCTATAAAGTTCAATCTGGTTATTGTGTGGGCAGTGGGTTTGTGAGACAGATAAGAGAAAAAATCAGAGAACCCAGATAGGAGGTCACTTCATTTGAGAAACAAATGGTGAATGATGGCTTGAACTTGGTGGTGAAGAGTGAAGATGGGAGAAAGTAGATGGATTGAGGTTATAGTTTGTAGATAAATTCATTTGGACTAGGTGATATACTAGAATTGATGTGTGAAAGAGAACACATCAAATTGACAGAAATTTGGTAAGTCTCAATTCCAAGAACTCAAGGATATTTCACCAATCATTAAGAAGTTTCCCTGGTTAAGGAAAAACAAACAAAGAGGAAAAAACAAACAAAAAAACTTCAAGAATTGGCTAGGAAATCCATCAAAATAGGCTCATTTAGCTATGCTGAGTATATTAACTGAGAGCTTTAATCCTCAATAACCATAGCCTATCTTGCCAGATCCCAAGAAAAAAATGCAAGCAGTAAAGCCAGATAAATACATGTATTCTTTATGAGTTTAAAGGAATATCGCTACAAAATATAGTTTAATATTCTGTTAAACTAACTTAAATTATTTGGTATTATACAAAATCTTATCCCTTGGCTATACATAGATCTATATCCTGTATGAGAAGCAGTCTTAAGGTTTTCCTTTTATGCTTACACTCTAATTTCAACACTTTAATTTGCCTGCTGAACACATTGGAGAAATGATTAGCACTTATCATCTATTGTTAAAACTGTTATAATTATTAAAGTATGAACCATCTGGTCATTTTAATAAGGACTTTCTGGGAATCATCTGTTCTCTTTTTGAGGAAAATAAATACATTTGGAATTATTGTATTTATAGTATTTCTTTAATGTCATTGTCATAAAGAGCATTGAATAGACTAAAAGGGAACTTTTATATTTAAAAAAGTTCTCTCAGACTTCAAGAGAAAAATCACTATCTTCACAATCCATCAGAAATCAAGAATTGAAATTATCCATTCTCAAAGATAAATGATCTCTCAAATACTGGCCTTTTATTTAGAAAGACAATCTTTTTCAAAAAAGTGTGGTGCCAGCTCCTCCCCCGCCTTCCCTCAGAGGGCACAATAATTTGATGCTTCTATTGGTGTTCAAATTACTTCCTCACTTTTTACAGAATGTTTTGATGTTCCAAACAAATCTCATTATACTGTAGATCAGAAAGGACAGTATCTTTCGTATCTTTCACCAAAGAAGTACAATATGCTAATTAGAAGTTCATCTATTGGGAGTTACAGGTTTTTTTCCTTTACTTAAGTCCTATTGGTTCCTACAGTGTGCCCAGAATATGTGATAGAACTAGTGGGTGTGTTTCCTGTGACAGCTGAATAGGCTTGAGAAAGGTAAAATATGTTGAGAACAAAGGGTGGTAAAGTTCTCTCATTATCATAAAAATGCTTCATATCATTAGTAATACTAATACTAATAACTATCTTTAAAGAGGCATTTTTTCAGGGTTGCTTCTTATTGAAGATATATCATGAAAAAGATAAAATGTTATAAAGGGTAAGCTAATTACAGTGGGAACTATTCTGTGTCTCCCATAAACGGAGCTGGAAATCTAAGTCTAAAAGACTAAATTCCAGCTTAGGAAGGAGCACAACTGTTAGGCTTAATTTGAGTTTGTCTAATGAGAGCTCCAGCTGTATGCGTTCTGCAGTGCATCAGCAACTTTCCTTCTGTAGGCGGATTCTGACTGTTTTTCGTTGTTGTTGTTGTTGTTGTTGTTGTTTAATGGGAAGTTTAGACACAGTCTAGAAAATTGAATTTCATTCCCCAAGTACTTGGAATCTGCTTAAGCACCACACTATTCTTGCCTGAGTTCTAATAGAAGTTTCCTTCTTGGATTTTGTAAATTGCATAGATGTACATGTCATGGTGATGAATCTTACTTCAGGTCTACTATCTCCCAGGAGGCATAATTCCCTTGGGATACTAGATGAATATTTAAAATTTACCATTCCTGTTTCTTCCATGTTGTCTCTAAAAAAAGTGTTACAATGCATCCACCTAAATGCTACCATCTGATCTTCAAGAGTATCACATGGTATGCCATCTGTGACAGTTTGAAGTTCTTTCATGAATACCAAAAAAAAAAAAAAAAAATTTTAACTAGTCCATTCCTGTGTGGGAGAACATTTTGATTGGATGACATCAGTAAGGCTTGACTCGGGTTGAGTATCCACCATCTTGCTGGGTCTAATATAAGAGGAGATACAGGAAAAAGAAGCCACCATATTGATCCTGCCATGTATGAGAAAGAACTGCAGGAAAACAGAGAAGACCCAAGGGCTGAGAGAGGTCCCAGAGAATGGAACCAGCAGAGGCACAACTAAAGGCCCCCATGAGGCTGGGCCCAAGGAGCAGCTCAGCAGGAGATGAGCCATATGCCTAGTTGCCCACAGCTGAGCTCTGGGAGACAGTAGATTCTGGAGGGGAAAGAAGGGACCTCAATAGACATTGGTGGCCATCTTGCTTTACCACATGGCAACACACCAAGATCAACAGTGGCTGATTTGGTGAGAAAACATCTCTACTGATGCCTTGATTTGAACATTTCACAGTCTCAGAATTGTAAACTTTTACCCTAAATAAAATCTCCATTATAAAAGCCAGCCCATTTCTGGTACTTTGTATTGGTAGCCCTTTAGCAAAATAAAATACCCTCCCACTCAAGGTCCTCTCTTGAATAAATTATAATCCTTAATTCTACTTGAAAAATCACACAGGATTTATGTCAATTAACTCACTTTAGAATAGATATCTCTAACTTTAGTAGGATTCCCCCTTGTACTTATAAAAAAGGCACAGGTGTTAGGTGATATCTTTCTTCATGCCTCATTTAGGGCAGTATGTTAATTATATATTGCTATAAAAAAAAAACAAATTCTTTTTTTTTAATTTTAATTTTTTTATTTTTAAAGAAGCTTTAGGTTACATTAATGTGACATAAAAAATGTAGGGGATTCTCATATGCCCCACCCCTCCCCCTCCTACACTTTCCCACATTAACAACATCCTTCATTAGTGTAGTGTATTTGCAAAAATTGATGAACACATATTGAAACATTGCTACTAACTGTGGACTATAGTTTATACTCTATCCCACACAATTTTGTCAGTTACGACAAAATATATAATGGTCTGTATCTGTCATTGCAAGGCCATGCAGGACAATTCCAATTGCAGTGCTTCAATATGTGTTCAGTTGTAACAAATATACCACACTAATAAAGGATGTTGTTAATGTGGGAAAGTGTGGGAGGAGGAGGGGGGCACATATGGAAATCCCCTGTATTTTTTATATAAAATTTATGTGATCTACAGCTTCTTTATAAATAAAAAAATTATTTAAATAATACCCTAAATCTTAAGGGTTTATAACACTAATGATTTATTCTCTCTCAGTTTCTTCAATTCATGAGTTCCAAATAAGATTAATTAGGTGGTCCTGGTTCAGGTTCTCTCATAATATAGTGATCAATTTATTGGCCTGAATTGCTGTCATCTAAAGGCTTTATGGGCCGAAATATTTGATTCCAAGATGGCTTCTTCACCTGGCTGTTGGCAGAACACCTACATTTAGTAGGCTGATGGTAGAAGGGTTCAATTCTTTGCCATATGGACCTCTCTTTAGGTTGGCTTGAGTGTCCTCAAGACATGGCAGATGATTTCCTCTGAGCAAGTGACTCAAGAGAAAGACCAAGAAAAGTAATGTTTTGAATGTCCTAGTCTCAGAAGTCATATACAATCACCTCTACCATCCTGCATTGATTCAAAGCACATCATTAAGCATAGTTCTTATTTAAAGTGAGGAAAAGTAAGCTCTGCAGTCTCTGCCTTTAGAAGGGAAGAGAATCAAATAATATGTGGACCTAATTTAAGATCTCTGGATGGTAGGAAGGACTGAATTTCCCTTAGAAATAGCTTGCACAATATTCTTGAAGCCTGAAAGAGAACTTTCCTTCTTAATTTTCAGAGTAAGACATTTAGACATCATGACAGAAAATGCAAATGCATATGGTTTATAAATAATGTATTTAACATAAGCAGTGTGCAGGAATAAATATTGAATACATAACAGTTTATTGTGGACTGTTTCCAGAACCAATACAATATATTTCAAAAGGTACTGAGTCAAAGCAGTGTCAAAGGCAGATATTTATCACCCCCCTCCACCCCTACTTGCTATCTGTGTCCATTCACTGGGTGATTTTCTGTGTCTGTTTCTTGTCTTCTTTTCTCATTTTTCTCCTCCAGGCTTCACTAGGATTCAATCGAGGGACCTCCAGTGTGGGAGAGAGGAACCCTGTCACTTGCACCACCTCAGTTCCAGGTTTCTGGCACATCTTGCCTTGACTCTCCCCTGTGTTTCTCTTTTGTTGCATCATCATCTTGCTGCGTGGTTCGCCGTACAGGCTGGCTTGTCCCGCGGGCACAGCTTGCCTGCTAGCCTTTTTACCAGGAGGTCCCAGGGATCGAACCTGGGTCCTCCCATATGGTAGGCAGATGCTCAATCACTTGAGCCACATCCACTTTCCAAAGGCAGATAGTTAAATATATGCAACATCTTTACTAGTTAGGAGACCTTGGGCAAGTTAAAGATTCACTTGGTATGTTGGTGTTGCATTTATTTAAATGAATTCTCACAATAACTCTGTGAGATGTGTAATATTAGCACCATTTTCTACAAGACAAAATTGAAGCCCAGCATGATTTCTCTAGAAAGTAATAGAGTCAGGATTACAATCTAAGATTAGTAGATGGCAAAACTGCTCTCCTTTCTCCTGTACCTTCTGGGTAAGAGAGAAAATATACAAATTATTAAATGATGTAGCATATATAAAAGCATACAGCATTTCATTATCAATAAAGTTAGTATCCATATAAAGAAACAAAAAGCAAAGTTTCATAAATCCAATTTATTCATACTGAGAAGCAATGAATATGTGCTTATATAAATCAACAGAATTTTAAGCATCGGTACTTTCTAAAGTTGTTCTTTACCCGAATTTATTTAGGGTAAGCAACAAAGCAATACATTGCACTGCAATTATTCCATCCTATTTATTGCCCTGTTATGTGATGTCTCATCAAAAGCTGAAGCAGCTTCAAGAGTTGTGAGTCACAGCTTAGTTCCCATGACACATAGAAAGCAAATGTCAGATTCGGAATGCTCTTGGGTAGTTTATACCTGCCTTCTTTCTTCAAAACCCAGATTTATTCAGTATCTTGATTATTCTGTAGATAGGAAAATGGATACAGAACGGGTCAAACGTATGTACAGTTACCTTAGAATCGTTCATTGTATACTGTGTATTAAAAACTGCTTTGGGCCACGTATGGGACACTCTCATGGAATTGGCCTTAATGGAACTAATCAAATTAAGATATAATCTTGAAGCTTAGAAGGATATCTAAAAATTCTAAATCATTGATTCAACTTTGAACACTGAAGATCTACCTGAAAATTTGAATTTATTGAATATTTAAGCTGCTAAATTTTCTTAAAACCTTATACACTCAGATTGGATAACTCAGCTATAGAATCAAGTGCTGTCACTTGAAGGGGCATTTGCCAAAGAAAACACAGAAATAGGTGCCATTCCCATGAATGCTGGTCTGTTTCCTTAATGCTGCGGCTAGCTGAGATTTGAGTTTAGCAAGTTAAGCTATTGAGTACTTAATCTAACTGAAGATGTAATTTATTACTTGACAACTTTTTTTAGGCTGAAAAAGTGATCAATTTCAAAGCTCCCCCTTAATATGTAGGAAGGAGTTTGTAACTTGGCAAGTATGAATCACAAGGTAATAAATGTCCTAGAAGTTTTTAAGAAAAATAAATTGGCATATAAATATTAAATAAATGTACGCAATATTTTTAGGCTCTGAAACACCAAATCACTTTGCAAAGGATTTAATGTCAAACTAAATAATGCATGTATACACTTATTCCTTCTATGGACCAGTATTACAACTTAAGCAACACAGTTTGTTTTGCAATTTTTATATCTAGATTGTATTCACTTTTGGCATTTACCCCATGTGGTCTGATTTGGTTTGTCTCAAACACCAACCTTCATTTTCCCCAAGGAACAAGTTGAAACTTGAGTTCAGCTGTAGCTACCGTTTTCTTTTACTTTTTGCAGAAACTGCTCAAGTATACTAGGGTGTGAGGAGAGCCTCACTAGAGGGTAAGGATTCTGGTAAAACAGTGGTCCTTTCAGTTACTTCTGTATTTGTGTGTAAGAGGAATTTGGTAGAATTGAAGTTCAAAGGCAGCAGTAAAGATAATTTTCAAATAAATAAATTGACAACCTGCATCCTGACAGGGAAAATAGAATGAAATGTGGAAAGAGGGAGACTGTCCTTGTGAATAAGATAATTTAGGCTGATAATATAATGATACTATTATCAATAGTAAATAGTAATTGTTATAGTATTATATTAAACTGCTATATTTGAGTACCTACATTATGGTAGTTCTCGTGTATAAATTATTTAATTTGTAAGCTTCATCATCAGTGTGGCAGGTTTCTTACCCTCATTTCTATAAATGAGGAAGTGGTTGCTCAGATCAATTGACTGAGATCACACAGCAGGTGAGTAGCAGTGGCAACACATAATTCCAGGACAGACCTATTTTGCAGAAAATGCTTCAAACAAGTGTACTACCCTGACTCCTGACTTTATCTGTGCCATGCCCTTTAGGACTACTTCCCTCTCTGAATCATTTTCAGTGTCATATACCATTAATGTCTTCCCTAGAGCATACCCTAGAATACTCACGGTTCTCTCAATTGCAGGAGTCACTGGTTGTCCTCATGTGTCTATTGATCATTCAGCAACCTGGAATTTTTTCCCTTGTACCACTTTGGTGGAGCAGAAAATGAGTCACTTTCTTCAAGGTTGGGATGGAATGGAGTGTTGATGTATTTTAGCCATATCTGACTAAAGCACAAGGATAGGACAAGGTCCTTGCTGTTGTTTGCTCCTCACAAAACAATGACCTCAGAGAGCAGGGACTACAAGATGAGAAAGATTGTGCAGAGTGTGATCAGTTATCAGGAAAAGTGATTTTCAGTAGGCAAGAGAACATAATTTGGACAGGAAGGCAGAATAAGCATCATAATGGGAAATTTCTGCTAATTATCAAAATTTAGCAAAGGCAAATCATCAAGGAAGATCATGAGGACACACTTAAGGACTGGTCAGGATCAGTATTTAGGATTCCAGACCATATTCCAACACTCAAGAAGACTAGGAAAACAAGACAGAACTGGGAAGGAAACTAACTGGAAGACTGCTTCATTATTAAAACCTCAGTCATCAAAGGAAATTCTATTCATAAGACGTCTCTTAAAAGGCCAGTTCTCAGAATGAAGGTGTAGAGTCAGAGAAGTTGGCTTGATGAGCAGGTATCAATATACCTACTTTGGCCAACTTGTTAGAGAATTGAGTAAGGATACAGACTTCATTCACAAGTGGGAACTAGTAGGAGACTAAAAGCTTTAGCTTAGTGTAAGAGGCATTAGAGAAGGGTATTATATGCTTATACATCTTGATGATAAAATAGCTCAGTTTCTTATTTCAGAATTCAATAATCTGGAAATGCAAGCTCCTCATCAATAATGTGTCTGAAATTTATGAACATTTTCTATAATATTTATTACTAAATAGTGAATGAAATTTCACATGTAAAATCCAAAATAAAATGATTTTTATCATAAATCTTAAATTGTTGATTTTTATCAGTTCTGAATCTGAATGTTTTTATTTTTGTTTCAGTTATACCTTTTCTTGTTGTATTACCATTACTAAACAATTAATGTGCGTTAGCACAGGTTGACGTGTGTACTGTTAATAAAATGACCATTGTTATTTGAGAGCTTGGTGAGAACAGAAGTTGATGACATATGCCTCATTTAAATTACCATACTTAAGCCTTACTGCAGTGTATGTAGAAGATGGGCTTTGTCAATCCTTAGAGAAGCTAAGGATGTCCATGTTTACAGATAATAAGAAGGGATATCGAGATTCAACTCAGGTTAATATAGTTCAAAATTCTTATTTTTGTGCCCAGCTGGGCCCTGAATCTCAATGGAGTTGCCACACCTACTATCCAGTTCACTGGTCTCACCCAAGACAAGTAACATGGAGGTGATTATTGACAACTACCATCCCAAGGAACCGAGAGAGTCTACAGCTGGAAGCAAGAAATTTCCATCCGTTGGCCCTTTAGGATCACAGCCCCCTCTCAGTTAGAGGTGGAGTGGACATCACCATCCCAGAATCCTCAGGATTGGGGAATGAACTATGGACTAAAGTAGACTTACTGGACTTATTGTGATTCTAACAATGGAAGAAATTATATTATTGATGTGGAGGCAGTGGCCACTGGAAGTTCTGAGGGCAGGGAGAGGAAAAAACAGGTGTAATATGGGGGCAATTTTGTGATTTGGGAATCGTCCTGAATGACATTGCAACGACAGATACAGGCCGTTATAATCTTGCCATAACCCTCAGAATTGGGTGGGAGAAAGTGTAAACTACAATGTAAACTTTAATTCACACTTAATGGTAATGCTCCAAAATGTGTTCATCAATTGTAAAAAATGTACCACACTGATGAAGGATGTTTTTAATGTGGGAAAATGTGGGAGGAATAGGGAGTGGGGCATATGAGAATCCCTATATTTTTTATGTAACATTTATAAAAACTAAATATCTTTAAAAAATAAAAAATATTAAAAAAAAACAAAAGTCTTATTTTTAACTGCTTGCAATATTTAGATAAAGAACATAGCAATATAAGGTTTCTAATAGTCATCAATTGCATTTCTCAAAAGTATGGAAAAGTCAAGTACAATTTCCCTGGAGTGAGAAAGGGCAATTATGATTGCCAAACTGTGTTGTCCTACTTAACAATAAATAAGGTAAATTGTATATAAAAATATACACATTGCTCAGAATAAAAAAGATATAACCCATGAGTTTCTAACTCACTATTTTTTATTTTGACATTTTTGAATAAAATGATTTCATATTTTTTAATTGTCAAGGTTTTTGTAATTTTTACATTTTAAAAACATACCATAAACATCTGAAGTTTTCAAAAGATGTGTCAAGATACCTGAAAAACTTACTTGTTGCAGAAGAGGAAATCTTTTAGCTTTAACTTAAAAATACAATGTTACTAAACAGAAAGAAAACAATAAGCCTACTTAAGTTATATTTCACAAAATAATTCAGTTTGGTCTTTTTAAAATGTTTTTAGAAGTTATACTTCCTATCTGGGTTTCATCTACATTTGTTTAAGTAAATGTTTGATTTAATAATAACAATTTGATTCTATACCTCCTTCTTATTAACCACCACCCCATTGCTCATAATTTTGCGATGGCGGGATAATGTTTCTCTCCCCACTAACACATATTTTACAAATGCTGAGACACAACAACTATACAAGCAGCTCTTTTGAAGGGCCAACCTGGGGTTTAGTTCTTTGCTGTTGATTATGCTGGGCTCCTCAGAGGGCCTATTGGCAGTTTGAAATTATTTTATGAATCCCCAAAAGACAAAGATTATGTTTGTGAAATAATATATTCCTGTGGGTGTGAGATACTTTCAACTGGACTACATCCATGAGGTATGACTCAGGTTGAGTCTCTGCCCTCTTGCTGGGTCTGATAAAAACAGAGACGTGGGAAAAGTGAACCACCATATTTGATCCTGCCATTTGAGAGAAAGGTCTCCAGTTTCGCCCACAGCCGAGCTTCAAGGAGAGAAGCCCCCAAAAGACTCAAAGAAGTGAGGCCCAGGCAGAGAGGAGCCTTATGCTTGATAGCTTACAGTTGAACTCAGAAAGAAAGTGGAGCAGCTAATACTGACAGAGGAGGCCAGGTAAGAAACAAGCCCTGTGCCTGGTTTCCCAGAGCTGAGCTCTGGGAGACAGTACAGCCTAGAGGGGAAGGCAGAGAGACCTAGACACAGATCAGCAGCCATCTTGCTTCACCATATGGCAGTTGACCTTGGTGAGAAAGCACCTCATATGGTGCCCTGAGTTGAACCTTACACGACCTTGGAATTGTAAGCTTTTATCCCAAATAAATTTCCTTTATAAAAGCCAACCCATTTCTGGTACTTTGCATCAACAACCTTTTGGAAAACTAAAACAGCCTACATTCTTGTTTGTTGATCCCCACTTGAGGACTGTTCCTAAAATTAAAATTAGAAAATACTCATTGTTGCTTCATATAATAATGTATCTAGAGATGAAAGATGTCTTAGTGTCATGGTTAGGTTCATGTTTCAACTTGGCCAGGTGATAGTGTCCAGTTGTTTGGTCAATCAAGGATGGCCTAATTGTTATTGTGAGGACATTTCATGAACTTAACTCGCTAGTCAGTTGATTGCATCTATGGTTGATTACATCTACAATCAACCAAGGAGATTGCTTTTTAACAATGGGAGACATCTCATCCAATCAGTTGAAAGCTTTAAAAGGAGAAGGGACAAAATCAGCAGTTGGAAGAGAGAATTTTCTATCTCTACTTTAGCCTGTTAGCTTCCCCTGGAGAATTCATCAAAACACCTTCATTAGAATTCCCAACTTGTATCCTGCCATACAGAATTTGTACTTGTGCATACCCGCCATCACATGAGACAGTTTTTATAAAAATCTTATAGTTTTTACAGATAACTCCTGTTGGTTCTATTTCCCTAGGTTACCCTAATACATTTAGGAACAATCAACTCCGATCATTTTATTTTAACAACATGAGAAAACTGAGAAATAACAAGATTTGTATTTACTCATAGACTAATTGTTGATAAAACCCGCATATCTTAATTTCTAGTCTATCATCAAATTCTATTTCCTAAGTCTAGAAATTTGAGAATCAAGCTTTAATGATGGAAATTTACCTTATGACTTTTCACATATATATATCAAACGTTAAATAACATTGATTTTATGATGAACAATTATATCTAATAGTCACCATAAATAAAATAGTCATTTTAGGATTAAATTAATGTCTTTTTATTCATTAAGATCTATTCATGTTAATTGGAAAAAGAATGAGAGTAGATTGCCATGCAAAACATTTGGAAATTTCTGTTCTACAAATAGATTGATTAGAATGACCCCTTAGAATTAAACAGCACAGAGAGACGATATTAGAACAATGTGAAATGGCATTATAAACATTCTTCAGCACAGTGAGAAGGTCAAAGCTTGTGGAGATATGCAATACATGTCATCATATTGTTTCCAAGTTTCCACTGGAAAAAGAAGAGAACAGTGCAAAGGGCTTCTGAGGTTCCTTAGGGCTCCCTTTACACCATCACCAATAAAAAAGGTTTACATCTATGTATTAGTTTCCTATTGCTGCTATAACCAAGTACCACAAAGTCTTAGTAGCTCAAATCATAATTATAATTTTGAAGTTCTGGATGTTAGAAGTTCAAAATCCATCTTTCTGGTCTAAAATCAAGGCATTGACAAGGCTGATTCTCTCTGGGGTCTGATTGTTTCCAGGAGAGAATCTGTTCCCTACCTTTTGGAGGTGATAGAGAATGCCCACATTTACTTGGCTTGTAGCCCCTACCCTGAAACTCTCTAACCTCTTGGTGTGGTCATCATATCTCTTACTACTATTTTGACTCTCTTGCCTCCCACTTCTAGATTCTTTTGTAATTATATTGTGGCTTCTAGTTAATCCAAGATAATTCCCTGAAGTTAATCACATCTGCAGTCCCTTTTGCCATATAAAGTAACATGCGCACAGGTTCTGGGGATTAGGACATGGTCATTTTTTGAACTTCATACTTACAGTTATTTTCGTTATACTTCACAGATTCGATAAGAATCAATGTTTAAAACTTCTTTATTTTACTACTGTAGCTCTTGCTAGTCTTCTAACTACAGCAGTTCTGTCAATGAGTGATAGGATTTGTTGTGACAGGAATCCTTTGGGAAAAGGTCAGCAATAATCCTGCAAACCAATGTATTATTGCAATTCATTGTTAACAATCAAAATATGCCCATGAACAGAATATATGAGCCTGTATGCAAAGACTCTTTCATTAGAAGTTGATCATTTCAGCAGGTTGTTAACTCCTCTACATTTTTCAAATTCATACAAACAATTTATGGGAATTAAACCAGGTAGCAAATAGATAGATTAAAGTATTAATTAACTTTAATGAAAACCTTAAGGCAGGCATGAAATTCCATAACCAAATATCTTCGAATGCATATATATGCATATATTTTAATTTAGCAATTTTATTCCTAGAGAAGCGTTAGCACCATTTAATTGTTTTGCTTTCATTTCCTGTATTCATATACATACAACTCCAGCATATGAGAAGTGTATGTATATAATTGTACACAAAGATTTTTTTGTGGTTGTTATTGTTGAAACAGGCATCTTATACAAAGACACCTTTTGTTGTTATATTGAGGTCTGTGTACTCTTAAAACAATATGAAATAATACATGTATGACTATGTTTTATGGGAAGTTGTTACAGATGGTTTGTATACATAATGCTGTATACAAGATATTGGGAGAAAAGAGTGGTCTACAAGAATGAGGTGAAGTCTTATGCATATTCTTCTCCTTTTGAAAGTAAGTACCTCATAGCAACACATATGTAAAAATAATTTCAGGCAATAAAAAAATGAGTGAGAATATAAGAGATAAAGGGGGAGAAAATGGGAAAATGAGAAGATGGAGAAAGACTGTGACTAGCCAGACCCATTGTTCTGAGTTGGATCATTGCAATAGCATTACGTTTTAAAGTTCTCTAAGCACAAATTGAGAATAGAGGACTTTCCTTACCTGAGGACATGGCTGTAAGATAGAAGGAAGTCAAGTGCCCTTATGCCCATTCAAGCAACATGTTGTAGAGTAGATTCTCTTTGGCCCAGTAAAGAATCATTCAGATTGAATTATTTTTAAGATACTTGAAATTGAAGGAGGAATAGAATGCAGAATGGTGAATCTTGTTTTAACAAACAAAAGTTATTGTTTTAAGTCACAGCAATGATATCAAAATAAAGATATTTGAAATCAATGCTTAAGATATATGGTAATAGTTTTTTCCTATAAAAAACGTCATGCAATTCTAAAGTTCAAGTGTCACTGCTCTAAGAAATCAGAAGAGGAGCAGAAAGGGTTGTAGACATAGTAGGTGGACCTGTAAGCCTGGTAACTGTCAGGATTAAATTTCATGATTTTACTGCTCTATGTTTCAAGATGATATGGATTTCTGCAGCTATACAAACCAAGCTGTATTCCGTGCCAGTCTGTAACAACCACTGCAACGCTGTGCATGGTTCAATTTAGCTGTGTCTTTGTACATTATCTTGCTGCATTTAGACATGAGCTGTGTGAAATGGATAATTGCAGCAATTCTTCACGCAATTCAGAAGGAAAGCTTCTCTCAAGAAACACTTTGGCAATAAAAGGATTATTTTAAGTTTGAGTTGACTGCTTAACTGTAAACTGATCAAGCAATTTGGATTTTCGAGGAAATTCCTAATTTCCCATAAGATTTTATTCAAAAGATTAAAGGTGTGCAATCTACACACCAGGCACTACAATCTTGTGATAGCAAATTGAATACTGCATTGTCCCTACCATACATAAGTTAAATTTATATTCTGATGGAGAATAGGAAGTTTTATCAAACATGATTTTCTAATTGTGTAATGGGCCATGGTTTAATTTTATAACATTGTAAACTCCTCATGTAAATATTTCACATGTAATACGTTTTTTTTTGTCAAACAGTATGTCCCTTTTTTTTTTTCAAAAAATAATTCCACAATACCAAGCTTACAATAGACATGACGTTGCACAGTTGGCAGGCATATAGTAGTATCTCAAAGCATAAAACAGTGTACATACATGTCAATTTTTTCATTTTCTGACATAATGTTACTTTAGATATTTTGTTTTCAAGCCACTGTGATTGACTTTTCAAACACTATGATCCCTCTGGCACTATTAATATCTTCTTTGCTTCCAGGTACGTGGATCCTACAGAGGGAATACAAAAATTATTCAAGCCCAAATTACACAGTGGGCTTTGGAAAAAGATCTGTTCTAATCCAAATTACAGATAATTATCCCAAAAACTCTATACTTCACTCTTTATGTGTTGATTCAGCTTCAAAGCCTGGAAAGGAACCAAATTTTAGTTCAGTCTAAATAAAGTTTTGACAAACTCTTAGTGGTTTAGAAAGCCAAACTCCCACATTTGTTTTTCTTGGGTCATGTCTAAATGTTTTCAAATGATGTTGTTATTCATTGCTAATGAGCTTATTTTCATTACCACAGCTCTCCTTTCTTAATTTAACACTTATTCAGATATATCCTACTCTCCATTTTGTTTTTCAGTGGCAGTTACTAACAAGCTATATAATTAAATAAATCCTAGTTTATGATTTTGAGTAGGTTCACTTGTATCCTATTTTAACACTTGGGTACTTGACTACTAGGCAATTTTGTGTGTGTGTGTGTGAATGTGATTAAGATCTACTATCAGTAGACTTTTAAAAAAATGTGAATCCTGTGTTTTATTTTTTTAATACTTTTAATTAAAAAAAAAAAAAGCTTTAGATTACATAAATGTTACATAAAAAATATAGGGGCTTCCCACATGTCCCACTCCCTCCCTTGCGCACACTTTTCCATAATTAACAACATCCTTCATTAGTGTGATACATTTGTTACACTTGATGAACAGGTATGAGAGCATTGCCATTAAGTGAGGATTAGATTACATTATAGTTTACACTCTGTCCCGCACAATTTTGTAAGTTATGACAAAATATATAAGGCAATTTAACAGAACGTTAAGACTTTGAATGTGGATTAAGATTTGAACATGTATTTTGAAGGGTAGGTACATGACTCAATTCCCCCCAAATCCTGCATTGAATACACTTATTTGGGGTATTTATAATACATATTTACATATTAAAGGTTATATGAAATTCCACAGTAAACAAACCTATCTAACCTTCTTCAATCCCTTTGTTAAGAATATTTGTCCTTAAAACCTCTCATTCCTAGTAATATCAGAGAGAGGTTTACCAGAAAACTATTTTGAGAATTTTGCAGTAGTACCTAGCACAGTTGCCAGGCATATAGTAGTATCTCAAAGCATATTTACTGATTTGGTAAATAAATGAATGAGTGAATGAGTGAGTTCAACTTTAGGAAATTATAGAAAAGCAAAAGTTCTCCATGAGAGAGCAAAAGAAATAGCATCTCTCACTTCCGCTGGCCTCCATCTTTTGATTATATTCTTTCCCATATTTTTCTCAGCTCATTGCAGACCCTGTGCCCCCATATAAATCTGTATTGACTGACTGATTGTCAAAACCTCACCCTGTAGACTCCCTGGAACTTAAATTCTTTAACCAGGTACTCCTATAAAAGTGAACTTCACATGGGGTCTTGAATTTGACACTCACTAGAAAAAGAAATAAAAGGCTTTGAAGTGCTGATAAAAGCCCAATCATAAACCTGAGATGATTTGAGAAAAATAGATCAGCTGAGTAGAGTAGTTTCCTCTGCTTCATACACTACATGGAGGGGAGAAACTCAACATCACCAAAATGTGTTGTCAGAGCAAGGTGACTGGCTCTAAGGTAGTCTACCATAAACCACTTCTATATGGTGTAATTAAAATTAATGAATTAAATGTTGAATTGCCTCTACAGCATGTAGCAATCACAACTAAATTTTACTTTCTTACCTTGTAGTCAAACTGGTTTTAAAGAAATATTTCATTGAGAATGGTTAAAAAGTGACTATTGAAAATATGGACTTAAGTTTAAAGATTCCCTTTTCTCTACTGGGATTTTATTTATTGAAATGCTTAACCTTATAATATGGCAAATGTCATTGATAGCCATTTATAAATAAGAAGCTTGATTCTTCAAAATACCCAAACCCAAGGCTATTTGTCCATTCTTCTCCATCAGGAAAGATGCATAAGAAAAGTATTTACCTCTCCAACATCATCATTTATAAATTCAGGAAAATAAACAAAGCAAAATTCCAAGATGTGAGGCAAATGGAAAAAGGATAGTCCAGTGATTTATTTTTTAGGAATTAAAGAATTCTCTCTTGTTTTATAAAGTTGACTATTAAAATTTAGCTTCCAAAAACACTCCTTACTAGTAAACATTAAGTTATTTTATACAATTCTTAAATTATATTTAAATAAAATCTCACAGAATTTTTAATATTTGGTAAGACAGCTTTGCCACTTACAAAACGAATGAAGCAAAGCATATTGGAATTCTTGGGTCCCTAAAATCCCTAAAGAAATTGCCTAAACTCTTCACCCTCTGCTGAAAGATCTATACCAATACAACATTTTCTTTTAAATTTAATCTTAAAAATTATTCATGTAGCACAGTGTTTAAACTAGTACCGATTTAAAAATATTAAAATTAATAATAAAGCCAGCATCCACGGATCCATAGCCCAGCTTTCGAATGTTTTCATTACCAGCAACTTCCAAGTATCTAATATGCATGATCTTAATCCTGTTTCCTTCCCACCTTTTAATTTTTTTCTACTATTAAATAATAAATTTTTCAATTTTGCATGGTTTTACCCTTTATAGAACAGAACTACACTTAATGTTTTATTCCTATTTCCTCCCTTTTATCCCTTACAACTATGTGGTTCTCCACTGCGATTTGTCCATTTCCCTCTATGTGAATATTTGGGTTTCTCCAGTTTTTCACTATTACAAACAATAGTGGGAGGAACATTTTAATAATTATCTTCTGGTGCACATGCAAGTGTTTCTTGGGGAAATTGCTGGGCCTAGGTTACGAAAATCTTCAAATGTGGATTAGCTAATTTCAAATTTGTTTCCAAAGTGTTTACAACAACATACAAAATTATACATCGACCACAGTATATGATGACTTAATAATGTTCAAATGTTCAATTTTCCTATTCGCCCAAGTGCATGGAAAATAAATTTCCAAAGAGATGCACACATGTCACGAATCCCTCCTCAATCTCTACAGATACCAATATCTACCTGTCTACTGTTGAATATAGAACTAACATACTAGAGATCAAGGATTACTCAATTTAATTGTTTTATACCAGAGTCAGAAACCATGCTAACAATATCTGCCTTCCTTGCTTATATCTGGTAATTATACTATTGATTTGTTCATTGATTTCCTTCTAATCTTTCTTGTTTTCAAGGGGTTGTCTCTAATTTGGGCATATAACTAAATTTATGACAGCAATAATAATAATAATGAAAATAACTAAATTTGAGGGCTTACTACAATGCAAGGTATTGCACTAACTACTTTTCATGTTCATTCTCGTGGCGTCCCTTAAAAATAGGTAGGGAGAAAGCTGGGTTCAGAAACAGGAAATAACTAGACCAGTCTGAGCAAGCAGGAGAGATGATACTCAGACCCAAATCTGTCAGACTGAAGAGCATTCCTTCATTATCTTAATTTATAGGAGTTTTATCTGTTCTTCTTAGTTTTAAGTCTGTTGATTCTATACAAATATAATATTTCTAATATGTTTTGCTCTACATAAATTTTGAAAATTAAGAGCATTTTCTTGGGAAGGTGTATTTTCACTACTTTTTACACAAGGCACTTGAACACCTAACTTACTGTAATTAAAAGTCCTTTTTAGTATAACAGTAGTTAATACAATGTATCTGAAATTTACAGGGATGGGAATACTGCTTTACAGGGATGTTCCACATCATATACTTAGCGATTCATATGGCTGATTTTAATTTATTAAATATCCATAGTTAAAACACACAAAGAGTAAAGAAAATAAAGAAAAAACAAATCAAAGCAACAGAAAACTCTATTATATTAGCTTCCTGAGTTTGCAGTAACAATTACCACAAACTTTGTGGCTTAAAACAAGACAAATTTATTCTATAACAGTCCTGGAGGCCCAGAACTTCAAAATCTGCCAAGGCTGTGCTCCTTTGGGGGCCTCTAGGGGAAAATCCATTCCTTGCTTCTTCTGGTTTCTGGTGACTCTCTCAGCATTCCTGGGTTTGTGGCCATTTGACTCCAATCTCTGCCTCTCTCAGCATCGCCATCTCTAAAGGTCTGTAAGCTCCCTTAGTCCCCTTATAAGGACACTTGCGATGGTATTTGGGACCCATCTGGATATCCAGGATAATCTCCTCAATATCTTTAACATAATTTATATCTACAAATACACTTTTTTCCAAAGAAGATAAAATGTATGCATTCAAGGGATTAGAGCTTCATATATCTGGATGGCCATTATTCATCCTGCACAGTTTCTAACCCTCAAATGCATACTCTTCTGCCTATGCTGTAAAAAATAAAATAATAAAATAAAATAAAATAATAAAATGTCAAGGTTTTAGCTTATCTAGAGCCTTCCTACAGTCTGTTGCTGGTACTGACTATAGCTTTGAAATGATCTCTGTCAGATTCTTTCTTGATTTCTTCTAGAGAGTTAATATTGCATAGAAACCATGTGTGAGTTTTATTGTTTGTTTCTTTTTGTTTTCCCCAGAGAAGTAAAGTAGTGCTAAAAGAACCACACTTTTTGGTTTCTCCTGTAACACATTTTCTTCCAGATGGCAAGGCATAATACACAAAGCTGAAACAAAGACTTGGGGTCTTGGCCTGTTATACCACTAATAAGCTGTGTGACTTTGGGTAAGTCATTTACTTGGCCTCATTTTCTCCATCTAGAAGATGTGTCAGTTTAGTTATATAGTCTTTGTGGTACTTTGTCACCCTAAAATTTCATGAACTTGAATCTATAAACCTTTCTCTTTTATGATGTTGCCTCTTGACAGTGGACTAGCTAATACAGCTGTTTATAATTATCTATCTCACCTACAGCCCAGGTTGTCCGAGTGAATTATTCTAACATATAAAAAATGACTCAATTTTTTGACATTTTAAAGGGGACAAATCATTTTGAAATACAATCAACCTATGTTAAACATTGTTAAACCATTTAACATAACAATTTTAGGTCAAGTTGAAACAGAATGTTTTACATTAGTATTAAAAAAATTCAAATCACTGATAAATTTTTCATACTGGGTACAATGATAAATTGTAGATTGAATAATTGTGTAATTATATTATTTACTTATATAATGCCAATTTTTTTAACCAACCCACATGCACAAAAAGTCAGTTTTAAAATAGATGGACATGAATGTCGTGACTGTATTAAAAATCTCTACAGATTATGTCTATTGTGTAATTTGTATGATGAGAATACAGAAGGCAAAGATTCTTCATATTTGTTTTATAATAAAGGTGTCAGATACAAAAATTTAGTCATTAAATTATTTTTATGATAATAATGATGGCAGCGGTATTGAAAAACTAGGATGTTAACATTACTTTGCAAAGATGTCATGTATCTAGATTTTAGTAGTCTAAATAACATGACTTTTTGAAATTTTAGTAGTGCTTTTGATAAGAATAATTCCATGTAGCTAGACAAAGAAAACAGGTTGCATTTACATTTGAAGCCACCCAGCTAAAGACTCAACTACATATTTGAGTCTTGAATGAATAGACCTTTCCAAAAGAAATTCCTAAGTAATTTCAAATAGCAGTAGAATATATCTTTATCTCACTCAAATAAAGTAAATGTCATTTAATTAAAATATTAAGGGTGACTGACTGATTTTGAATAAATACTGCTATTTTTTTGTATAAGTGGTAGATAGGTTTCGAAGAAAAGAGTGTAAATCAACTATTATAAACAACTTTTTTAAGAAAAAAATCAAATTCTTTCTCCATATCTTAAACTTTTAATTATTTGTGCTTATTTTGAGGGTTGATTTGGAAGCACTTAAAGTGTATTTCCAGCTAATGATTCCTAAAGTGTCATTGCCAAAATACTTGAAATTCAGTTACTTAATTTGTTTCTTTCTGTATATGTTTTAATTGGGCACATAGTCAGCATGATAAAACTAGTCAATTATAATCTAAAACATGAAAATGGAAAGAATGTAGATGTTAGGGAAGATAAAACTGTCAATATAGGCAGTAGAGTGAGAAAAATCTGACAGTTCCCTCACTCCTCTTAGAAAGGTAGTAGAAGAGCAATATCTAAGAATGAAAGTACATTGTTTGAGTGTGAGCTGCAGTACCTAGTAGCTCTGTAACAATAGGCAAATTGCTGCTCTTCTCTGAGCCTCCATATCTGCAACTGTAAAATGGAAATAATAGCTAGATCTACATCAAGTTTGTGATGAGTATTAACTGAACACTAGCATGTAGTAAATGATTACTGAACCAAAGTTATTATTATTATCAGTCAATGATTATAAAGAATTATATTTTTCCATAAAAATAAAGAACCCATTTTCTACTTTCTAAAGGAATTTTCCAATTTTGCTTTGTGGTTAGTATGGCAGATTTTTTTTTTTCTAAAATATATCCACATCAATATTTCTGTTCCCATATGCTCTTCTAATACTATGTCACTTCTCCACTAAAAGAGGGAGTTTAACTCTTCCCTTGAGAATTAATGACTAGCATTAATGACTCATTCTAATGAGTGGAATGTGGCAGAAGAAATGCTAAATGACTTCTGAGGTTGGGTTACTGTGGTGAGTTGAATGCCTTCCTCCTTTCCCCCTTATCCGCCAAAAAAGGTATGTCCACCCAGAACTTTAGAATGAAATCTTATTTGGAATAAAGGTCTTTGCAGATATAATTAGGAGAAGGATCTTGAGATGAAATCATCCTGGTTTAGGGTTGAAGATAAATCCAATGATAAGTGTCTTTATAAATCACAGAAAAGGAGCAGACAAAAAGACACAGGGAAGAAGTTCATGTAAAGACAGAGATTGGAGTGATGTTGCCACAAGCACTGGGATGTCAGAAGCCACCAGAAGTTGGAAGAAGTAAGGAAGGATTTTCCCCTGGAGTCTTTGAGGGAATGTGGCCCTGCCAATACCTTGATTTTGGATTCATGGCCGTGTGTATTGGAAGAAATAAATGTCTACTGTTTTAAGTCACCACAATTATGGTAATTTGTAATAACAGCCCTAGAAAACTAATTAAAGGTAATATGGCTTCTTCCTGACTTAACATTTTTCTCTCCCTCCTTCTGGATGTTCACCCTTAGAAACCCAGCCCCCATACTGAGAGGAAGCACAAGCTACATGAAGAGGTCATTTGTAGTTGTTCTTGCTGACAATCTAAGCTATGTACTCACTGACAGCCATATATTTTAGAGAGCAAGGCTTCAGATAATTCCAACCCGCAGCCTTTGAACCTCCATAGCTGATGTGAATGGGACCAGAGATGAGCTACTCTTGCCAAAGCCTGCCCAAATTGTGGATTAATGAATAAATTAAATGTCATTATTTTAAGCCACACATTTTGGAATAATTTGTTAAACAGCTTTAGTAACTGGAACAGTTGGCAATGCAAATAAATTATAAATTATAAAGTGCCTGCAAAAATATAAGGTTGAAACACATAAATTATTAGCTAGGCTTAAGTAATTATAAGGTTAAAATAAAGATATGCTGATTGATAGGCATCTGTACTTCAAGAAGCAAGATAAAAGGTTATTTGGGCTCTTTCTGGCATATTAACTGCATTCCTTCTCTCTAATTGCGGCAGGTTGGCATTGTTTATAAATTCCAAAAATAGATATTGGATTATATTTGTAAATTGGTCTGTTTCTCTGGGTGTGATTAAATTATGATTAGGGATTTGACTGGGTCACATCATTCGGATGTTGAGTCCCTGTCCCCTTGTTGGGCAGGGTCTGACAGAGAAACTTCACCACAGAGAAGGGAGATTGGAGTTTTGATCCTGGAGGCTGGGAAGTAAACATATAGAGAAGCAGGTATATGAGGAAGGAGAGAAGGCTCAATTGGGCACAGAAGAGGCCTCAGGAAGAGAGATGAGCCATTTGCCTGATAGTCTACAACTGGCTTTGTCAACAGAGCACAGCAGCTGAGCCCAGAGAGAAATGAGCCCTGGGAAGAGAGGAACCCAGGAAGCCTGAACCCTTGGCAGAGGTCAGCAGCCATCTTGATCCAACATGTGGCAACAGACTTTGGTGAGGGAAGTAACTTATGCTTTATGGCCTGGTAACTGTGAACTTCTACCCCAAATAAATACCTTTTATAAAAGCCAAAAGATTGCTGGTATTTTGCATCAGCACCCCTTTGACTGACTAACACACTGATCTTAACCTTCTTCCTCATCACCCCTCTTTCCATTGTCTCTCCTCAACAAGTGTCTAGTCAGAAAGCAAATCTGAATACATGTTTAAAATAAATATTTAGCCACACCTTATCACTTAGAGAAATTTTTATGCATAATGTTTTGTGATCATGTCTCTGCATATTTTCATTCTGGTTTTCATTAGTCCTTTTAAGAAATTAAACTGAACTCCTGCCAGGCACTGTGCAGGTAGGGGGAAGTCATTGGTGAACAAGACAGCATAACCACTGCCCTACAGGGGCTTATACTCTATCAGAAAGATGGACAATTAAATAAGTTATAATAGTTCCTTTATGATAAAACATGATGTATTAGTCATCCTCTGTGTGCTTACTTTCCAGGCTCCAGCTCAAAACTCCAGCATCAAAAACTCCAACTCTGTCCTTTGCTATGTCTTTTATCTGTGAGTCCCCACCCACCAAGGGGTGGGAACTTAATGCCCTACTGACAGAGCCCAATCAAAGTCCTAATCATAATTTAATCAATTAAAGATAATACCTCTGACAGACCAGTTTACAAACAAAATCCAATAACTATTTTTTGAATTCATAAACAATGTCAAACTACTACAGGTGATATGGGAGATCAATATATGGGAAACTTGTTTATGTGTTTAGGATTTCTGGGGAAAGTATGTTCATTTTGAGACTCAAAGGATCAGTAGAATTTAGCTGGCCATGTCTGCTGGTGCCAACCCTCTTATACATTATACTCCAGTAATTCCAAAGAGCTTATGACCTTGAGCTATTTCAACATTCCAAGCTACGGCAGGGCTCTTCCTTCTCCTTGAAATACACCCTATTTCTGTTTTATTCTGACCAAATGTCTGCCTTTTACATTTCACATTTACCCCTGGCAGCTAATTTTAGATACTCTTCTATTCTTCAAAATGACCTTGTCCACAGTATATCCCATATTATCACATGTGTTGGAATTAGACACATTTCTCTCTCCTTTAATCTGTTGTGTATTTATAAAGGGCAGTATCTTTTACTTATCTTTGTTCTCTCAGTACTGTGTCTGGAGCACTGTAAGTTATCATAAAGTTTTTCCAATGAATAAATGCCTAATTTTCTTAAAATCAAGTTGTTTGTTGATTTGAGAAATTGAATTTGTATGCCTCAAAAATAAGTCACTTTTTCAAGTTCCCTATAGAATGGAACAATTATGAAAGAAATACTTGATGACAGTTGTTATAACATAGCACTATATTAACTCATACACTCAGAGGTAGTAATTTAGAGTCTTGTTTTCTTTTCATAATAGCAGTGCTTAGAAATGAAAGATGATGAAGGTAACCTTATAAAGCAAAATAAAGCCAAACATTTGGTTTGGGGAATAAAATATGTATATGGGATATTGGCTACCTGGAGAAACTGGTATTTCATTGATGGTGCTATCAAAATAAGTAGCTTTTTTGAGGGGACTAGAAGGTGAGGGAAATCACTTTTCTTTAATGTGGTCTTGTCAGATTTTTCTATAAGTGTTATGAACGTTTTACCAGTTTAAGTTGGCAGTGGAATAGGGAAGGAAAGGTCAAATTCACAAAATCTGCTAAAATTTGATTTGCTACTATTGTTTTTATATATTTTGCCAATGGCTCACATTTTTTCTGTGAACTTTTTATAAAATAAAAATACAATTTTTCACAACTGTCTTGATTTATTAACACGACTGAAAAATAAACAACTAGATTCACACTGAGCACTCCACAACAATTAATACGTTCGTGAAAATGACCCACATGTGGGCTCCAGACACTTCACTACTTGCTGACATGTCCATTTCTGGGCAACCAGGGCTGGTGGTGGTTGGCTGCCATTCAAGGTCTTTTTTTTTCTCTGTTTACTCTTCCAACATCAGTTAAGAAGTTAGTGGACAGTATGAGAGACTCTTAAGCACCATTACATTGAAATATTCTCTCTACCTTCCTGGTTTTCAACCAGACACTTAATCCTACCAGTGCCCAGCCAGCATTAAGCCAAGTCTGTGATCCTAAATGTAACAAAATATGTTGCTATATCTGGGTATTTTCCTATTGAATTAGACACAACCATAATATTGGAAGTGCTTCCAACCTTTATTATTGGAATCTCTATGAGAAGAACTCATTTCAAAATGCAGAGATTATTTCACATTAATAAAGATTTAGCTTTATGTAATTAAATCTCTCTGAAAGGTATCAAGCATGATTGATTAAAAAAGAACTAGCAACAAACTATCACATTTTATTTTACAAATGATGTTTTGCCAACTACCAGGCTCCACGAAGATTGCAAGCAAGTATTCCAGTGAAAGAAAGTTGTTGAAATAAAAGCTTGTAATAAAAATCAATAACATGTTCTTAATATTATGAACAAATGAAGAATGAACAAAAACAACTATTTTCCATCAATGTAATGCTATATCATGGAATCTTGATTATTCCATTGCTGCATAATGTGATCAACTTAAAGAGATAGATGCAATATTATAAATATAATAAGCTGAGTAAAGGCAGGGAATGATATTTTTAAAATGTCAAACATACAGAGTCCTGATTCAAATTGATACACAGCAGTACAAGATTCTGGAGGGCAGACCTCTGGGCACAACACACACACAAACACACACACACAGGCACACAAAACATTATAATGACTTCCATCATGATTGAAAAATCCTGTGAACATTTCTTTAATAGATTGGATCTTTGCATGTAAAAACTATAAAATAGAAAATTATTTGGATTAAAAGGAACTTATAGAAAAAGCATAATTTCAGCTTTTTATTTTAAGATGGCCATCAGCAAATTTTTTTTGTAAAGGCACAGATAATAAATATTTTTGAGTTTTGCAGGCCTCTCTCTCTCTGTCACTACTACTCAACTCTACCAGGGTAGTGTGAAAGCAGCTGCAGACAACTTGTAAAGCAATGAGCATGTCTGGATTCCAATAAAACTTTATTCATAAAAACAGGTGACAGACCAGATTTGATCCATGAGACAGGGTGCCAACCACTGGTCAAAAACAATGAAGTCAGAGAAGATCATGATTTAAAATATTAAGCCAAACCTTGTGCAGAATTAGTGGTTACAAATTTTACCTATTTTTAAATATAAGGCACCTGAGTAAGGTGGGGGTATACCAGACCACCATAAAAATAGTTGAGATGTGCTATGGACATACGAGTGACACATGAACTAACCATGGGCTGAGGATCCCATTGTTAAGACTGAAAGGTAGCCTCTGGAAAAGTATTTTTTAAAATTATAGGAAGTAGGAATAACCATGCTTAATATAATACAAAAACTTCTAGTGGGCCAGCTAATGATGGGATAGCTTCACAGATTGCTTACATCTTGGAGTTAAGTGCTGGGCAGTCCTTTTCTGTCCATTTGCCTGCAGGTACAAAAAGGGTATATACCTGTGCTGCCGTCCAAGGAGAGGATCCATCTTTCTCCCTACCACAGAGGGAAAATTCCTGAAAGGAGGCCTCAGGTCCACACCACTGTCCGCATTTTCCATGTTTTAAAATTTTTTCTCCAGGTAAATAGCAATGGGAGGAAAAATATAAACAACGTATCAATGTGTTTTTTTTTTCTGAGTTTGTCTTCTAGTTCTCTAAGTATCCTTGCAGAAAAATTGTGTATTAAGAAAGCAAAGGACTACTCAAATCTAGAGCATCTTTGTTTCAGTCTTTGGATGGTGTTGTTCTTTTTTCCCTTATGTCCCTAGAGATAGTTTTACTATTTCTCCCTAAAAAAGTAGGGGTCATCAGAGGAAGCTCTTTATTTTTAAATTTGCTTTGGAAGTATAAGATTCTTAGGTTTTAGAAGTAAATGATTAATACCTTACATGAGTTATATTAGTTACATTTTATTTTTATAATTATAAAATAAAAATCAAGCAATATATTGGAAAAAGAGCTTGCAATTATGTCTTATTTTAATACCCTCATTTGCATTTCAAAGTTCTAAAATGCTGTTGTTTTATATTTTGCTTGTTTGCATTAGTATTTTAATGATATCCTCACATTATGTTGAGAAAACACTATTGGAATGCACTAATAGGGATAGTCACCATTCATTCATTCACCATCTCCAGAAGGAAAATTACCCTCTTTTCTGAAGTAGTATATGGAATTCCCAGATAGATGGTGGAGAATTTATCAGCATATGCTTAATAAAGGTCACCATACAAGAACATGTGAAGCATTAAAAAAAATAAAGAAAAATATAAATCGTGCATTATGCTATTATAGGAATTGACTTATGTGATTGGGGTTTTGTAGGCCCAAATAACACAGGCCTGGTCTAAGTTGGGAACTCTGGTGAAAGTTCTGATTAATTCCCAGGAGAAGCTAGCTTGTGGAAAAGGAGATAAAATTCTTTCTGACTACTGAAATCATCAGTTCTCCCTTTAAGGCCATAACTGATTAGACTTCTCTCATTGCTGGAGACAATCTCCTTTTTTGAATGTAGATACAATAAACTTACTAGTGATTTAAACCCACAAAATCGCTCACAGTAACAATGAGGCTAGTGCTTGGTTGATCAAATAACTGGACACCATACCCAAGTGAAGTTGATTCGTGAACTTATCAACCATACGATCCTTATATGTTTTGATCATCTTTGTCTTTTCTTATTACATTTTGTGAACTTCAGTAAAATTTTGAATAATACCAGGGTTGGTGAGAATACTTACTATGCTTTGTGGGTTATTACTTTTATTTTTTTTTTAATTAGTTTTATTAGAGAAGTTGTAGGTTTACAGAAAAATCATGCAGAAAATACAGAGTTCCCAAATGTGCCCCTCACACACACATACAATTTTCCCTATTTTAATACTTTGCATCAGTGTGGGACTTTTGTTACAATTGATGAAATAATGATGCTATAATTAAATTATTAAATGGGCCACAGAGATTACATTAGGGTTCACTGTTAGTGTTGTACAGTGCTATGGCTTTTGTGTTTTTTTTTTAAATTTATTCTAGTACAAACATACAACCTAAATTTTCTCCTTTTAATCATATTCAAATATATAACTCAGTGGTGTTAATTACATTCCAATATTGCGCTACCAAATCAACCCAAATGGTAAGTCTGTACAAATTAAGCATTAACTCCTCATTCCCTAACTTCACTCTAATCCTTTGTAACTTGTACTCCAGTTTCTGATTCTATGAATTTTCCTATTCCAATTATTTTGTAAAATTATATAATATTTGTTCTTTTGTGTCTGGCTTATTTCATACAAGATGATGTCTTCAAGGTTCATCCATGCTTTTGCATGCATAAGAACATCATTACTTTTTATGGCTGAATAATATTCCATTTTATTTATATACCATATTTTGTTTATCCGTTCATCTGTCAATGGAAGCTTCGGTTGCTTCCATCTTTTGGAAACTGAGAATAATGAACAGCAGTGAAAATATGTGCTCAAGTCCATTCTTTCACTCATTTGGAAAAATACCTATATTTGGGATTGCAGGGTCTTATGGTAATTTTATACTTACTATTCTGAGGAAACATCAAAATGTTTTCCATATTGGCTGAAACATTTTACTTTCTCAACAACAAAGAACAAATGTTCCTATTTGGCCACATCCTCTCCAAAACTTCATACTTTTCTTTCTTTTTTTTTTTGGTAGCCATTTTAGTGGGAACAAAATGGTATTTCTTTGTGGCTTTGATTTGTATTTCCTTAATGCCTAAGGAAGTTGAACATCTTTTCATGTGTTTATTGGCCATTTGTATATTTTCTTTGGAGATATGTCTATTCAAATGTTTTGCCCATTTTTAATTGAGATGTTTGTCATTTTGTTGTTGAGCTGTAAGATTTCTTTATATATTCTAGATATTATGGTTTTTTTCATAAATTGGCTTACAAATAATTTCCCCAATTCAATAAGTTGTCTTTTTACTTTCGTGATGAAGTATTTTGATGCAGAAGCATTTTTAAATTAGATGACATCCCATTTTTCTATTTGTTTTCATTGTTGCTCATGCTTTTTGGTGTAAAATCTAAGGAAACCATTACCTCCCTCAAGATCTTGGAGATACTTCTCTATGTTTTCTTCTAAGAGTTTTGTAGTTTTTGGTTCTTATATTCAGGTCTTTGATCCATTTTGTGTTAATTTTTGTATATGGTTTGAGGCAGGAGTTCACCTTCATTCTTTTGTACATGGAGAACCATTCGTTGAAGACACTATTCTTTCCTTATTGAGTATACTGGTCACCCTAAAAAAGCATTGGTCATAGATGTAAGGGCTGAGTTTTGAAATTTCAATTTGATTCCTTTGGTCTAGCTGGCTGTTCTTATGCCAAGATCATGCTGTTTCATTTACTGTAGCTTTATAATGCATTTTAATATTGGGAAGAGTGAGGCTTCCAAATTGTTTCTTCTTTTCCAAGAGAGTTTTGGATATTCAGAGCTCCTCACCTTTTGATATATATTTGATGATTGGCTTTTCCATTTCTGCAAAGAGGCCTATTGAAAGTTTGATTGAAATTGCACTGGGTTTGTAAATTGCTCTCTTAATAATATCTTAAGAAGTGATATCTTAGTAATATTTATTCTTCCAATCCAGGAACACAGAATGTCTTTCCATTTATTTAATTCTCCTTTGATTTCTTTTAGTAATGTTTTATGGTTTTCCATGTATAAGTCCTTTACTGCCATGGTAAAATTTATTCTGAGATATTTGATATTATAAGTTGTTTCTGGAAATGTGTTTTTTCTCAAATTCCTCTTCAGATTGTTCATTAGCCTTGTATAGAAACATTACTGATTTTCATGTTTTGGTCTTGAACCCCATTAGTTTTCTGTATTCATTAGCTCTAGTAACTTTCTTGGATTTTTAAAGATCATGCTGTCTGCAAATGGGAAAAATTGAACATCTTCGTTTGTTTTTTTAAAAAAAATTCTATTTCTTGCCTAATTGCTCTGGGTAGAGCTTCCACTGTTGAATATCAGTGGTAACAGTGAGCATATTTGTCTTATTCCTTTTCTTTGAGGGAAAGCTTTCTATCACCATGGAGTATGAGACCAGCTTAGGGTGTTTCAGATATGCCCTTTATTTTTTTGAGTAATTTCCTCTCAATTCTTAGTTTTCTAAGGGTTTATATGAAGAAGTGGTGCTGGATTTTTGTCAAATGCCTTTTCTGCATCAATTAAGATTATTATGTGTTTGTTTTTCCTCTATTACATTAATATGGTGTATTAAATTAATTAATTGATATTCTTACATTGAAACACCATTGCATACCTGGGATAAATCCCACCTGAACCTAGCATAAAATTCTTTTTATATGCTTTTTGATTAGTTGGCTACTATTTTGTTGAAGATTCTGAATCTATATTCCTAAGGGATATTGGTGTGTAACTTAATTTTCTTGTGGTATCATTATTTAGCTTAGTAATTTGGTGATTTTGGCTTCATAGAATAAGTTAAGGAGTGTTCCCTCCTTTTCAATGTTTTAGAAGAGTTTGAGCAGGAATGGAGTTAATTTTTCTTGAAAAGTCTGGTGGAATTCACCAGAGAAGCCCTGTACTCCTATGTTTTTCTTTCCTGGGAGTTTTTTGATTACTGACTCAATCTCTTCTGACTCAATCTCTTTACTTGTTATTAGTTGGCTAAGATCTTTAATTTCATCTTTAGTCATTGTAGGTAGTTTGTGTGTTTCTAGAAATTTATGCACTTCATCTAGGTTATCTAATTTGTTTGCATTTGTAGAGTTGGTCATATTAGTCACATAATACTTTTTATTTCTGTGTGGTTAGCAGTAATTCCCCGTTTTCATTCCTGCTTTTAGTTATTTGCATACTCTTTCATCTGTCAGTTTTGCTAGTTTATTTTATTTTATTTATTGATCTTTATGAAAAACCAATTTTTTGGTTTCATTGATCCTTCTCGTCTATTTATTATTCTATATTCCTTTTATCTCCACTGTAATCTTTGTTTTTTCCTTCTTTCTGCTTTGTTCAGGTTTAGTTTGCTCTTCTTTTCCTATATCCTGCAGTTGAGAGGTTAGGTCTCATATGTGAGACCTTTCCTCTTTTTTAATGTAGGCATTTAAAGTTGTAAGTTTCCTCTCAGCTTTTGCTGCATCCCATAGGTGTTGATATGTTGTATGTATTCTCATTTTCATCTACCTCAAGATGTTGCTTAATTTCTTCTTTCACCCACTGATTCTTTAAAAATGTCTTGTTTAATCTCCATGAATTTATGAATTTTCTAGTTCTCCTTCTGTTATTGATATCCATCTTCCTTTCATTTTGGTCAGAAGAGATACATTGCATGAGTTTAATATTTTAAAATTTATTGACACTTGTTTTGTTACCTAACATATAATCTATCCTGGAGAATGATGCATGGGCAGTAGATAAAATGTGTATCCTGCTACTCTTGGACGAAGTGTTCTATATATGACTTTTAGGTCTAGTTGGTATATGGTATTGTTCAAGTCTTCTATTTCCTTATTGATCTTCTGCCTAGATGTTCTATCCATTATTGAATGAGGTGTATTGAAGTCTCCAACTATTAATGTAGAACCATTTCTTTCTCCCTGCAAATATATCAATATTTGCCTCATATTTTTGGCCTTTGCCATTAGGTGTACATATATTTATAATTGTTATATCTCATTGAATTGATACCTTTATCAGTATTTAGTGACCTTCTTTGTCCCTCATAAAAGCTTTGATTTAAAGTTTATTTTATCTGATGCTATTATCTCTTTTGGTAACTATTTGCACTGAGTATTTTTTCCATACTTTCACATTTCACTTTCAAATAACTTGTGTCTTTGCATTAAGTTTAATTTCTTGTAAACAGCTGTGCCATTCTGTTTTTTTTTTTCAGTCCTTTCTTCTAATCTCTACCTTTTAACTGGAAATTTTAATTCATTTGCATTTGAAATAAGTACTGATACTGCGGGAATTTCTTTACCATTTTGCTACTTAGTCTTGTCAGTCTTATACCTTTTTTGTCTTCAATTTTTCCATTAATGCCTACTTTCATATTTTTATTTGTTAGTGTATCATTTAAAGTCTCTCATCATTTACTTCTCCTTTTTCATATGTTTTCTTGTGGCATCCATGAGCCTTGAATTTAACATCCTAAATCTACTACCATCATGGTTGCTGTGTTAGTTTTCCTGTACTACTCCAAGAAAATGCCATGAAATGGGTTTGGTTAAACAATGGGAATTTATTCACTCATGGTTTTGAGGCCAGGAAAAATATCCAACTATAATCATATAGTTATCTTTACCGGAGATTTTACTTTATTATGCCATTATAATCTACTCTCTAGCATCCTTTGCTTTCAATCTGAAAAAACCCCTTTACCATTGCTTCTAGAGCAGGTCTAATGGTAACAAATTCCCATAGCTTTTATTTAACTGAAAATATCTTAATATCTCCCTTATTTTTGAAAGACAGTCTCTAAGGGAAAAAAAAAATCTTTGCTGTCAAGTGTTTTTTTTTTCTGCACTTTAAATAATTATTCCCACTGCCTTCTTGCCTGCATGGGTTCTGATAAGAAACTGGCACTTAAACTTATTGGGGCTCCTTTGTACATAACATGCTGCCTTTCTCTTGCAACTTTATCTTTGAAAAACTCTCTCCTTGCCCTTTTCATTTGACGGTTTGACTATTTGTATCTGGACATGGTTCTCTTTGAGTTTATCCTATTCTGGGTTCGTTGAGATTCTTGAATATTTATATTCATGTCTTCCATTAAATTTGGGAATTTTTATGACCTTATTTCCTTGAATATTTTTTCTGCCCTGTTCTCTGTTTCCTATCCTTTTGGGACTCTCATAATGCATATATTGGTATGCTGGATGATAGCCCACAGGTCTCTTAGGCTCTGTTCACCTTTATTTATTCTTTTTTCTTTCTCCTCCTCAGGCTGAAAATTGTCAATTTTCTTGTCTGATAGTTCACTGATTCTTTCTTCTGCCACTGCAATATGCTGTTGAAACCCTCTTGGGAATTATTTTATTTCAGTTATTGTGATCTTCAACTCTAGAATTTCTGTTAGGTTCCTTTTTAAAAGTCTATCTCTTTATTGAGATTCTCATATTGTTCATGCATTATTTTCCTGATAGTCTTTCATTTTTTCTCTCTGCTTTCTCTTTCTCTCCTTGAGCACATTAAAGATGAGTTAAAAAAATTATTTTGCAGTATGCTCTAAGTCTTGTCTTCATCATTGATGGTTTCTGAATTTTTAACTTGTTCCTTTTGATGGACTATCTGTACTGTTCCTTTGTATATCTTGTAATCTTTTGTTGGACACTACAAATTTTAATATTTACTCCTTATGTTTGTATCTAGATAGTGATATGGCAAAGATTTCTATAAGTACAAGGAGGTAACAAAAATAAACAAACCAGTGCAACAAACATCTTTCCAGTATTTAGAAATTTGCTGTCTTGTAGTATTCTTCAGAGTTCAGCCTTCCTATCAATAGATTTGCCCAGGGTGAAAAATGAAGTACAGGACACTTTTGCCTTTTCTGTGCCTGTGTCTTGTCCTGGACTTGTGATCATTCACGGCCTTAGGAATTCCCCCAGTTGCAGGAATTCCTTTGTTCTCTTTATTCTGCTCCCTATGAAATAGACTTCTCCCTTCCCTGTCTTAAATTTAAGTCTTAAAGCTGATAATCTTTTACTGCAGGATGTTTTTACTTAATTGTTTCTTGCACTGCCTTTGCTGTCTGCAAGCTGCTTCTTCCTGCAGGACAAGTTATGGGATGTTGAGTCAAAAAGTAGTGTCTTGGTTCTGGCTTTCAGGCTGCCACCCAATAGATTGACTCTGACATACAAGCACCCTAATATGCATATATGGATTACTTTACTCCCTCCAGAACAAGGTCAGGTACCCAAAATGAGAATGCAAGCTAGCTCCACACAGTGCTTGGGAAGGGATGGGGAGATGTCAGTAAGGGTGTCACAAGCTTCTCTTACAATTTTTAAAGCTGGCTTTCCTTGATTTGGCACTTGTCTAGCTACGGCAACCCTTTAATTGTTTTTCTGAGTTTTTGAGGAAGATGGCTATGTCAGTTTTTGCTAGTTTTTTAAAGATTTTGTGGGGGGAATTGCTCCCTGGAATGTCTTACACAACCACCTTGTTCACTTGGAAATCTTTTGCAATGCTTCTAATATTTCAGCATTAATTCAAGTATTTGTTTTATGCTTTTGGTGAATATCATTTATTGGTATAAGGCCAACGTTTCATACCTGCTTTATAAAAATTGTGTTTGTGCTTTTAATCATTATTAAGTGTTAAATCAGAAACCATATACTGCATCTACTAAAATAAGATTTTACTTACTTACCTAAAAATTAACAAATTTGCATTATTGAGATAAATCCTGCTTGGTAGAGAGATAAATTTCTGCCAATTTGGAAACCACAACAGCATAATTGTAGGAATATCTTCCCCCTGAACCATGCACAGCTTTCAAATTTTCTTTTCCCCTCCAGTGTCTCTAAAAGAGCTTTAGAGGACATTCAAGATTTGATATTCAGCATCCGGTACCTTAACTTGACTCTGTAGCATTGCTCTCCTCCAGGATGCAGAGCCCAACACAGATCTTTGGTGAACTTTGTGACTCATTCCAGCCCCCGATGACTGTATGTACTACCTGGAGTTGCTGCTGTCTCTGTGGTTTCATGCTCACAGCCTGAGGGCTCTACCTCTATTCCTTGGCCCCAAACCCCTGATGACTCCTTGGAAAATTACTTTCACCACCGTCACTTTACTGAACCACTAAGCCACTGCCTTTATCTTCCTTAATAGTTCTCATGGGCCAGTAATGAAAGGATGCTTCCTGATATTCTGAAACAATGTCTTGACTGCTTTTATGGTGGTAGAGAATTGGCTTCCCTGTATTTGTATTTTGATCATTTGATGAAACCCACAGACAAACATTTTAAGTCCCCAAGAATAAAGGTCTTATAGTACTTTAATACATCCCTCACTGTGTTATGTAAAACTCTCCAGGGTCTCTGGGTAATGTGTGGTTTCCATTATTTTCTTTGGGGCATCAAGTCCTATTGCTTAGTCTGATTTATGATTAGCTCCCTCTGTGCTTCCAAGTTGCTATTTGCTTCTGTCACCTAACTCAACCACAGACTTGTATGCATCCCAAGTGTGTATAAAGTGCAAGCTTTTTCCGAGGAAGCTGCCTGCCTATATGAATTTTTATAAAACACTGAGTACCTCTTGATGCAGAAAGAGAAAGAGTTATCTAACTCTAATCTGACCTGACAGGCATATCAGAATTCATTTTGTACTCAGCCAGAACACTGTATTTTTTCTCCATGAGGGAGAGAGTAAGGGGGAAAGAGAGAGAAAGAGAGAAAAAGGAAAATACAGAGGTAGGGACAGAGGAAATGGGCAACAACAGCAGCCATAAATGCAGCATCAAGCTCAATATAAGGAATTAATTAATTTTTTTTCACTTTCACTTTCTAAGTCAAAACCTAGAGACCATTTTCCTCCCCATGAGACATTTGGCCTTATCTAGAGATATTTTTGATTGTCATGACTAGGGGAGGATTCTATCAGCATCTAATATGTATAGGTTAGTGATGCTGCTAAACATGTTACAAAGCAAAAGACAACCCCCCTCCCCCAATAAACATTTTCCAGTTCAAAATGCCAATAGGGCCAAGGTTGAGAAACTTCCTTTATGTGCATCTTTGACATTTGTGTCTTTCAAATATTTATGGAACATTCATGGTATACTGGAACGCAAAGAGGAATGTGTGGCCCTTACTTCCAAGGAGCTTATTCCTGGGGTGAAATAGACCCCTTAATAATTCTCTTATTTAGTGTGAAGGTAGAGTACCATATTCTTTGGAAAAACAAGGGAGAAAATATTCAACAGTGCTTGACCAAAATAAGAGTTAAATAGTGATTTTTTTTTGCATTCATTCTTTAGATAAATATTTTACAGCAAAACTTCATTAAGGTAATGTTGCTTTGTCCAAAATAGCATAATTCAATAAAAATTGTACTTTTTCTCCATCTAAATGTAATATTGTTAGCTAATAAAAAGATTCAACAATCAAAACCACCTCTACTTCCCTCACCATCCTTCCTTCTCCCCTCACACCATCTCATGCGTTTGTCCCTAGAGTGTGGAATGAGTTTTTAGTTGTAACACAGGAAGAGTCAGCCAAATTTGGTTTTAAATTGGAAAATATGCTTTTTGTAAATCTAAGCTATAAAATAGTCTCTGTTTTTCATATGTATCCTTCTTTATCTTCAGGGAAATGCTCCCACCCCCACCCTTCTCTGTGTGTGTGTCTCTCTCTGTCTCTCTCTTTCTCTTTCTCTCAAAAGCTCTCACAATATCATTAACATCTGTTTACATTGACAATAAATAAAAGGCATCTGCACGGATAAAGATACACTGATATGTTTCCAAACTTTATGACTTTTCTCCTAGTATTTGATCTTCATAATGCACACTTTCTGCTATGATCCAATTAATCTTAAACACAATACCAGGCATGTAGACTGTTTGGTTTTAATTTACTAGGTTATAACTAGCGGTATTTTCTCCTTGGGTATTGCTCTGCACCCATAAATTATTTGGTAGCAATTATCTTTTAAAATGCATCCAAATGCTTTTCACTTGCTTCTTGAATTCCAAGTAAGCTTTCAGTTAAGATATTCCTAAGAACTTATTCTAATGTTCTTTTTGTTCCTTCCTCTAACTGAAACATATATGGATGATTTTTTCAGTTGTTGTTTTGCAGTGCATGCAATTTGAAGAGTTTTGGGAGCTACCCTGGCCAAAAATAACTCCATCTGCCTACAATTTCATAATGTCTTCATTCCCTTGAAAATTAAAAGAAAATGGAAACCTAAAGTCCCCAATAACTTCAAATTTATTAAGTAAACTATAAAATCCAAGTTTAAATGAGCCAAATTTGGGGAGGGGAACATAAATTGGAAACTAGGTACAAATCTTTGAGCATGGGAAACAAGACATTACCACCTACATAAACAGAGAAATCTATAAAAGAGTCAGTGATCTAAGTCAGGAAGAACAAATGGGAGTTTTGTTGTAAGAGAATCCTGACTTTGAATCCTGTCTTCTCATCTTGAGCTTCCTCCACTGTCAAATGGGTGATATTCTTACCTTGAAGGATGATTATGACGATGAAAGGTAATGGTGATATTAGCTAATATTTTTATATTACAATTTTTTTTAGTTTTATACCTGTATTATCATATTTAATCCTCACAAATTGTTAACACATGGAAGAAATGAAGGTACAGGCAGATGAAGTCATTTGCTTTTGGTCTCCAGAGCCATTAAATGGTGGGGTTAGGAACAAATCCAGGAACTGTGGGTGTGAGCCCAGGTTTATAATTGCAACAAACAAAGTCAACTCTGAATAAATAGTTATGATTACTGAAAGGAAGCAGCATACATATTTATCATCTGTTCAAAACTATCAATGGAAGAATATTCAATGTAACCTAACACCTGAAATACTTCAATCAAAGGAATCTCTTTTTATCCTTGCCACTGACAGTTAAATATCCTAGAAAAATCTGGTCTAGTCATCCTCATCCCATCAAGTATAGAATATGCAGACAGCTAAGCTTGTGTTAAAATGGATGACTGATGTGAGTATTGTTCTAGATTTTCTCTACGCATAGGGCCTTAGCATTAGTTCCTAAACTAAATTTTCTTTCCTTAACTATCTAAAACAATTGTTTGATTGGTGCAATATCTATACAATAATAGCACAGCTAT